>JAUTBT010068914.1:0-13912 GCA_032361225.1 Lepetodrilus schrolli
AGGAAATGTGCATCAGAGCACTATAGGACCTGGCAGCAAATTACAAAAATATTGTATACACCATATATTTACTATGATTTTTCTTTAAGTGCTAAATAGTTATAAACAAAGAAGGAAGTTAATTGTGGTCTGAGGCCAGTTATTTGTGTATTCATGTGATCCAAGATGCAAAATGTGCACAATGTAGTCGATCCTATCCCACTCAGGCCTTCCCATATATCGGCAGTATAAACATCGGCAGTATAAACGTATAAACATCGGCAGTATAAACGTATAAACATCGGCAGTATAAACGGGATAGATAGGCAGGCTTGCCACTGGTGACTCGATCGCATTTTTATAAGAGGCTGAACAAAGTGAAAAACACAGAACTGAGGGATTATCTCCCCGGGCCCGTTAGGGACAGTGTCCAACATGAATCACCAATAATTGTTGAATTTTATATAGACCTTTGGCTTTGCAGATAACACATAAGTGGTTGTTCAACAATCAGATGAAAAGAGAATACTTTGTATGGTTGCATATAGATGTATTTATTCAAACGGTCCCAGGTTATAGAATTAAACAAATAAAAGCTATGATACATCCATTCAATGTTAAGGTCATCCAATATGGCGGTCTCGAGTCTCACTGGAAAGGTTGCGCTTATTACAGGTGTGGCTTCCTTACATAGGGATTATTATAAGCTGTCAGCTATGTACATGCGTGTCTGCTTATACGGAGACTGAAAATAACCGTAAAAACTGCTTCTTACAAGCTTTTATGCATGCATTTCCACACTTTTCTCAGTTCTGAACATTTCACGTATGGTCGGTAGTTCAAGCAAAGGGCAGACAACCCGTAATCAGCTGATAATGGTCCATGTCTAGAAGGTATCATTAGTGTCGTTTCTTTTTTTCCCAAACCGGCTCGTTTTCACCGTTTGGCGTACCTCGCTACAGTACTTCTGGCGGCTAGATCGATTTATTTAACAAGCTACCCAATAAATTTCTCGCAGACTTGCCCAGCTTGTGCTGGTATTTGGTCCTGTGACAATGCTTCGCACTACTCACACCACCGGCCATAATCCTCCTATGAACTGATGAAGGGAGCAAACTGCGATGCCAACTGTGGCGGCAGACAGCACTACACCAAATCTGAAAATTTTCCTCGAAAAGCACATCAATGTACCTCCGTATATTTTTTTTAATCCGCTGTAATTCTTTACCTACCTTGTCAGAATAATTCACTAAGATGTTTCCAACTCGCTCAAATATCAATTGTATCTGATGCCGGTATTGACGCATGCATAAAAGACGATGTGAAAAGTCAAAGTCTAAAACAAAATAGTTTAAACATTGTCACCGTGATTATGGCCGGAAATGTTTATTACAGTTTAATCTGTATTGTTTTAGACTTCGACTTTTCATATCAACATTTGAGTATGCATGTGCCAATACCATGTGCCAATACCAGTGTAGGATACCGTGGAAAAAACGTTTGAGTTTGAAACGTGCTAGTGAATTATTCAGACAAGGTACATAGAAAATGACAGCGGATTCAAACAAAGCAATGTCTTATCTGTCTACGGAGGTCCACTTTGATTTATGACATGTACTTTTCGAGGAGAATTTTTAGATTTAGTGTAGTTTTGGCAGCGCAGTTTGCTCCCATAGCCTTCATAGGAGCATTATGGCCAGTGAAGTAACTATAGCAAAGCATTTTCACTACTCCGCTATAAACGGGACGAAGTGGCAGTAACTGGTGAGTGGCACATCTTGATCAGCTGGACAGAGTGAGCTGGGTTGCTTGATTTGCACTTTCAAGTTTTAATTTGATATGTGTACGCGCATTCTGGTTATGCTTTCAGAGATATCGAATAGTAATTATCAAAGATAACTGTATATTCCTTAATACTACTATATGAACAACTACTATATGAACAACTGTATATTACTTAATACTACTATATGAACAACTGTATATTACTTAATACTACTATATGAACAACTGTATATTACTACTATATGAACCATGAAAGCAAGTATCTTAGATTAGTCTTCAACTTGCTTCCTGCATTAAAGTTTGTTTGTCTATCTGCAAGACCCTCAGTTTTCATGCACGGTAACAAATATTTAATAGAGTGTTTTAGTAGGTTTTTAAATTTTATTTTGAATAGTGCCAAATCTATATGTAGTTATGCATTGAAATGATATTCCATTATCACTTTGAATTGACACCAAATAATCTGAAGCAACCATAAATACATGGAAGATTATTTGTTATTTGTTATTTCTTTGAACACTTGTTTATGTTGACAATGTAAACAAGGAACTCCTGCAATAATAAAATGTGCTACTCTCAAATATCATTTTCTACGCTCAGTTGGTCCAGAATGCTACTCTCACCTTCACTTCGGGGTTGGCAGGTCTGCAACTAGTTTGGTGAAAAATGTGTCCTGCATGTTAGTGCCAGAATGTTTCTGGAAATCTCAACTTGATATCACGACAATCACGACGATCCAGACAAATCAACTCATAAACTCTTGCTTTTTGTAACATGATTACAATAAATGCTTTTGGATTCGCCGTTACAAGCTTGAAACCAGCACTGGACAAATGATTCTAATTTCACTTATCGATCAACTCTGTAACACAATGTTCTGTTTTTGTATGATAGCATCTGATATTGATCAGTCATGTGACCAGGTAGTGTGATACTGGTGACTATTGCACCTCCGTGGGGTGTAGTTGACATGCACAATGTAATTGCCTGCAATAATGTGCATGTCATGCACAGCTGGGTCTGACAGTTTTAGGCCATATTCGTGTAAATCACATGTAGTGCCATTCAATACAATCCACAGAAAGTAGATTTATCATTAGATTATTTCTGTATGCAGTTTGGTATTGACCAGTGTAATCTGAAGATAATATGGTTTATGTGCCATAGTTTCCTTTCAATTGCTAATTCATATTTGTTTTGTTTTTATGATGAAATGGAGCCTTTGTATGATAAATATAGAAAGTTGTCGTAAATGTATCTGTTCTGATCAATTATGCTGCGATGTTAGAAGCAGCGACTATGTCTAGTATTTAGGCATTTAGGACATTAGTATTTGATTTCTATAATGATGCCACATCGATTCCTTTGAAGAAACTGTAAGGATGGTTTCACATATCATGCTCTTATATGTAATCAATCAGTAATGTTTGACTTTTTGTTCTGTCTAAATGTCTGGATAGGAATTTGTCTCATCAGATATCATGACATTGATTTGTCTATTAGACGTATTATAATGTTTCTGTCTGGCACACTAGTAGTCACAATGTGTACAATTTCCCTGTAATTCATGCTAAATATAATTTTCATGTGATCCACATTAACCTTTAATTTAATGTGCACAACACTACGTATGTATTTTCATATGCTCCACACTACGTATGGTTTTGAAGAGTGCCCTGCTGCATGTGATGTTTTGGTGAGACAAAACTATACATTGATACTGAATCGTGTCCCAGTTGATGAACATCTGTCATAACTATTCATTTTTGCTGCAGTTGACAGGCAGTTTCCATTAACCTCTAGTGTCAAGCCAAGTTACATTTCCATATTGCTGACTAACACTTGTGCAGCATTACCAGACTTTCATTCCAGTCTGGCTCATTCCACATCATACAACACTTGCAACCACTCCTCATAGCATCCACACAAACGTACATCCACTCCACACAATATCCACACAAACTTACATCCACTCCACACAATATCCACACAAACTTACATCCACTCCACACAATATCCACACAAACTTACATCCATTCCACACAATATCCACACAAACTTACATCCACTCCACACAATACCCAACAAGTCATGGTACACAATAACAAATTATATATTTTTATCCTGTTAAAATTAGTCACATCAGAAAGTTCGAAAATGCTTGCTTTCATCCTGGGTGTTAATTTGTGAGTTGCCAAATATCACAACGTATCATTATATGAAGTGTCATTAGCCCGTGATTAGTTTGTTTGATGGAGGACCAGTGGTATATTATCTTCCTCGTATGTCACACCACTCCTGAAACACACGTTGGCGCCAACTCATTACAGCGTCCAACTAGCAATCTTGGGGTGGTCAAATTCCAGAAGGACTGAATGTCTTGTTGATCACAGAGGCTGACCATTCATTGCATCCTTTTCATGAGTTGTCAAAATGACCAGGATCAATAGCACAATGGCTTTAATCAATAGGCAGGTATCAACAAGTCATGTTCTTGTCAAATATTTGCTAAGCCCATGTTAGTGATGCCTGCCATGAAGCTGTAATTAAACTTGCTTCTTTCACCACTGACCAACCAATCTCCCCTGCCATTAACAATTGACCGATCCGCTAATGGATAGTTATTGGTATGGAAGAGGCCAAAGGACTGCATTGTAGGGGCATGTAGTCCCTTGTTGTAATAAATATTCAATAATCAGCATGAAGATAGCGTGGATTGGAGGTATTGATCGCCACCAATATCTCAATACATTGACTGGACTCAGGCTCTAGACACCATCCTGACGGCAGATTGCGGCCAGATTTGGTGTCGGTAGGTCCATGGAGGTCGTTCTCAATGTCTGCGTGTGTCTCAGAACGGAGGCGGATTCTTGAGGACAAGTTGAGTTCCGAGACAGTTTGAGGACGTAGAAGAGCAGAGGCTGACCTACAGAAGGTAATTTCCATTCAGTGTTTGTGTGTGTAATTGTTCCAGAAGCAGGAATCGCACATCAGAGATTGCAGAATGTTCGTTTTTCCAGCCAGGCAGCATAACCGATTCCATTGTGCTTCCAGCATGCTTCCATCAATGTTTCCGTCATGCGTCCATCAATGGTTCCGTCGTGTCCGTAAGCATAGTTGGTTGTTGACATGTATGTTATAATTAATTAAAAACCACGTGGAGCCAATTATGCCAGTGGTGTTTCAGTTTAGGGGTAAGATTGCTGTTATTTGTACATCATGTATCCAGTCGGCATAAGCTACTATACACACACTGCAGTTGCGGATCTAGGCCCAATTGCAGAGGGGTCTCAATCTGTATATTTGTGAAAGAAATATCCTTCATGTTACATGTTAATATTAATGTACTATGATGTATATCTCAAAATAGGTATGAATAGAACATAACGAAATATGGTTTCCTGGTATCTACAGAACAAAACTTTCCATTTTTAGCACACGTTATCAAGTAGAGTGTCATGCTACCAAAAGTTTTGATATGTAAGCATAATAAAATACGAATTCCTGGTATCTAGAAAAAAACACAATGTTATCGAGTGTGGTTTGGGTGTCAGGCCCCCGAAATTTAACGTCACGTATGGGTGAAAGATTACCGCTGTGACGGAAAACGTTAAAACATTAATTCACTCGCCCCGAAATTTCAAAATGTGGGTATTATTAAATGCAATTTCCTAGCAGTAATTGGTCATTTTAGGACACTTCACATAATATATTGTATACTACAATCGTACTGCAAGAGATTCCCTAGATGATGGCACTTACCATTCCAATTTATTTTGTGCTAAAGTTGTTGCACCCATACAGTATATCACACAAAGAGTCTATCATACTGTGTTGAAGCTGTGTAGGAGGAAACAAAATGGATAATAGAAAAAGAAAATGTGTTCATCAAGAAAACGCCGTTATATAGATCCTTACTGTGAATATCAATTCTAATTCCACTATTGCCATGCCGTCTCATTTACCAGTGTTATTTTAGTACCAAGCTATCGTTGGCATGAGCATGAGAGCGTAGGCACATATGTGGTGGTAGGTAGTGGCTTTCTGATTGGTCAGAATCCTGAAGTCATCCATTCAGAATCAGAGGATGAACATGTACAGTGCTGCCATGAAATTCCACAATTTTGCTCTCAACTCCAATAACACCTTCATATTTCTTCACTTATGAATGCATGTATTAAATATTGTAAGAAGTTTTTTAAGTATAAATAAAATTTGGTACTGTAATTGTTGTATTTGCTTCCCCAAAACATAGTCATGAAGATGTATATCCCCTAACAGTTGCTATGATACTACTGGTAACAGTATCAGCCTATCAACATATATTTATTATGTTATTGTCATGACAGTTGTGTCTCTTGTCAGATTTACCAGTGGTAATGTACATGCATCATGCACTGTAAATATTAGAAAACAAATCTTCATAATTGTAAAAACGAATTTATCATTGTCTGAAATTATCAATTTATATTTGGACAAGCTTCAGCGAGTTAGTTGAAACCAAGATTGAACAGATCCTATTTGTCATTACTCGGTATGGGTTCTTGTTTTTGATATATTTTTCATTTTGGTTGTGTACATTGTCAGATAGTCCACAGCAGCTGATAGCCACATCACTTCCACATGCTTTTTAACATATAGACAGTGGACAGTACTCAGAAAATTATGATGGTGTTGCAGTATCTATTGTTAAAATATGCTATGGCTTTTAATCTACAATTACCAGTGTTTCATAATGGTCATATTTAAAATTATATATATTTTTGGTATTTTTCTTTATAGTAGATAGCATCCTAAAATCTTTTGAGTGTGTGTATTGATTATTTATCTTTGCAAGAATACTCGGATGATAAAGTAGTATATACAAGCATTTTGAAAGATAGTGGCATGCTATTAATTTGCACATTAAGTTGAAGGCAACTCTGGTGTGCCTCTTAGCAGTTCTCCCAGCAGTGGAATATTTCCATTTCTCTTCAGACCGAGGGAGCAGAATATTGCCATTTCTCTCCAGACCGAGGGAGCAGAATATTGCCATTTCTCTCCAGACCGAGTGAGTGGAGTATTGCCAAATAAGCAGCTTAGCTGTGTTCTCATTGAACACCACAATGAACGCCGTGATGAACACCGTATTGGCAGCAAATTGATGTCATCATGCAGCATTGTGGTGCCACTGTCATCAGCATTGTGGTGCCACTGTCATCAGCGCTAATGAGGTGTATGTGACATTGTTCGTGTTCCACCTGTCTACTGTTACTACGGAGGAAGTGTGTTAGTGACACTGCCAATTAGCATAGCATCACAATGGACAGAATTAATTGTGCTATGTGTTGCAACTGTAAAGGTTAAATGTGGAATTATTCGAGAAAATATGTCGAGAAAATAGTTCTTTGTAAATGTCGGTTTCAATTATTTTGGGAAGATACAAGCTTTGAAAGCAATTTTTTTAAATAATATTTTTACTTGGGATTCATGGGTTTTTTTCAAGATGGTTTCAACATTTGTGTCTTGTCAGTTTAAAATTGAACATCTTCAAATGTATGACTCTACAAAAGTTTTAAAACCTTTAAAAGATTATCATTGAAAATATACTAGGAATAATTTGGAATTGAATGAAGCTTTATTATTTCATAGCACTGTAAGATTACATTCGCAAATCCATAATTGTCATGGGGGATGGGTTAACAAGTAGTTGGCCAGCACAACATTAGTCAGCCACATAACACATAAGTGGTCAATCTGAGCCTCTTCCAGAAGACTAGACTGTGGGAGCTCTGTGACACATGAAAGACATAGCATTATTTATCTTTAACGCAGATAGCAGAGGTTGTAGTGTTACTAGGCATCGACCTCAAAGTTTATGCCAAGATAAAGATGCCAGCTAATTCAATTGGCCATTATGATATCTGTGGCAGGAGACGATGTGCTGAAGAGGACCTGGCTCCAGATATTTCCAATTAGCTGTCCTTCACTAGTAATAGCATCAATATTGTTTAGTTTAAACATATTTTATTCGCAATAGAAAATTATTGGTTACAAGTTATGCCAACTTAAGAAAGACCTGTGAAGATGATCAGCGATAATGTTGTATGTTTCAAAGCATAGAAGATGAAATATGAGTCCATTGAACAGTGAATATCTTATACACGGTAGTATTATACTACATGCTAAAATCTGGTCGACATGACATCACAGCATGTGGCATACTATTTGTTTACTGACTATGCATACTTTCTACTGTACAGAAATACATGGCCATTCATGAGAACAGCAGATGTTCTAAGACAGCTAATACGCCACAAATTACTTTCTTTTAATGATTGATTCGGGTGGGCGGTAGCGCAATGATAAAATGTTGGACTTAAAGAGCCAAAGGACCCAGGGATCCAGCATCAATCTTCGTGAAAGTTACCACACAATCAAGATGTACCATAGCAGTGCAGTACTCATCCTTGGTTTGTCAGTACCAGCCAGAGTTCACCGCTTTACTGCAATATTCAGCGCTATGGATATTGCAGGTTTCCTCCTATCCTAAAACTGACAAGCTGTGATACGAGTGAAAGAATCTTGAAAGTGACATTAAACCCCAAATAGGAAAAATAGAATTAGAACTTGTTGTAATAAGTCATTTGTAAAGAACCATTTAAACTGCTTTTCTAAATTCATAGCTTTAAAATTATTGCAAGTGGCATTAAAAAAGACATTCATTCATTGAATGTTGATTGTATTGATTGTTCCTAATTTGCCCCAGAGATAGCTTGTAACCAAGATCCAAGCAAGCTTTGATCTTCTATTTGAACACATCTTCTATTTATTGTACCATAATATTTAAATTTCCTTGAATTTGATTTGTCGAAATGGTTTTAAAAGTGTGGTCCAATCGTTATAACACTACGGCAAATTTCCATTAGATCATAGAAGAACAATTGGAATAATCACAGCGTAAGGAAATTAGTTGCTGGAACTATAATTATTATACAATTAATTCAAAATGGCTAACACGTATGCTAGTTTGATGAATATCTCAATTTTAGCTAAAATGAAACCCTGAGAGAACTTGATGATAGTTTTAATGAAGTGCTCTAACAGTATGAAGAAAATGGTAAGCAATTTAGGTTTCCATTAGGAAGCCTGCATGGGTATCGTTTCCCAAAGCTCTACTATGAGATAGCACTCAAAGCGATACGTAATACATGGGGATCGTACACTTACCAGAGCTCTATGGTCTCATAGTGGATAAGAGAGATACCCTGGACAACAACTCAACTGGCGCAGATCCCGCGGCAAGGCGAGCTACTACGAGTGATCACAATCACAGTGATCACAGTGGTTCTGTCGCAAGCCAGCGTGAACACATTGTTATGACATCTGATGCATCATGATAGTAGTAAACTTTGAAGTACATGCATTCGTAAATGTTAGTTGTTTGTTGTCTTTTTATTGATCAATTTACAAATTACTTTGAAACCCTTGCCCAATATTTGACCTGTGAAACCGCTGGTCGTGCCAGTCGTCCTGTAAAGGGAAATGCGGAACAGGTAACGTTGAACAATGGATTTAACGTCACAATGGGCTATGACTGGGCGCCTGTTAAAGAACAACCAGTCTCTAGTTGGAGGCAAACTGAAGAAACACAAATTCATCGCAGTGATTTGGAACCAGTTTATGTCAAATGAGCGAGTTGCTAACATGTTGCCATGTATTCGTTAGACTTTATTGTATGTAGGTGAAGGTCATCTGGGTATTCTTCTTGCAAATTGTATGCCTCATAGAAATAGGTAATGTATTTCAGAATCAATGCTACTGGACAAGGCCTACCACTAATAACGCTATAATTAGCTGTTATGTAGTTATATCATAGTAGCATAGTTACCCACAAGGCCTCACAATTATAATAGGAGTGTTCTCATCGATGGAGATTATCCTGCACGTGGCAGCAAAATTCAATTTAATTTTCTTTGATCTTCATTGATTGATTAATCTTCAGTAGTTGATTCCGCATGTATTAATTTACTCACTATATGTCATAAATATCGAACATATCGGTATCAGACTCGTTGAGTAACAACAGAAAATAAATGCATTAAAAAACGCTGCAGTCTTCCCTGCCGGTGTAAGAATCAATGGTGGTGGTATTGATGTGTGACTGTAAATAGACAGTGACCCTCATCTACATTCAAAGTGCCAGCGATTGCCCGTCTGTACCCACGGCAGAACGGAAAGCTTAAGAAGATGTCAGTAATTCCACTTCCGCAAGTATTCGTATTGATTGGAGGACAATTGCTGCTTGACCGTATTTGTCCTGCTTAGTCCTCCAGTAGATCACGTCCTTTCCCTCGCATCCTCCCATGTTTAGTTGCAATTTATGGATACGTGTCTTGTGACACTGTTTGGTTATTAGCTGTAGATACGTGTCTTGTAACACTGTTTGGTTATTAGCTGTAGATACGTGTCTTGTAACACTGTTTGGTTATTAGCTGTAGATATATGTCTTGTGACTATATGCTTGGTTATTAACTGTAGAGTAAAGTCTTACAGCTAAATGTTAGGGTCATGTCCTGTAGATATTACTTATGGCTATATGTTTGGTTATTAGTTGTTGATATTAGTAGTATGTCATTGCTACTTATTTCATTATTAGCTGTAGGTTCATGTCTAATGGCTGTATGTTGTCGTTTTTTAAATGTATATTTATATTTTATGTTTATATGTTTGCTTGTTGCTGTAAATGTATATCCTATGGTTAATGAAGTATAGCTATCTATCACATAAATTAGCCATGAAAGTGCAATAACAGGAGTGCGATAGCAGTAGTGCGATAAAGATGGAACTACTTTTAAAAGGGTGGGGCTTAGTGTGACCTTGACATGCAGTGACTCATTACAACACATCAGTATAAGACTAATCAGCAGTAATTAGTCTCTAAATATTTCTGAGTATTTGAAGAATAGAGCAACTAACTACAAGCTATAGATTAATGTTGTGGATGTCATTTGTTTTTAGACCTGAGTGAGTGTCACAGTGCTGTCTTGGATGTCAATGCTGAATACAATGATGTTACAAAGATGGGCAGGTTGTTGGCATGGAGTTGATTTGTTCAGTGAATATTGGACATCCTATCCAAATATGTTTATATGTTATAGACAATTAATTCAAATTCTATCATAATATTTATGCCATTAAAGAGGCATTTGGTGAAACTAGCATGTCATTGATTATGTATTGTCAACTAGACGTTGAAATACAACTTAAAAGAACAACAATAATATTTAATTTATGAATATTATTTAAACTTTACAAAGTAAATTGATGATCTCATATGAGTGGTCATATATTACTGAATTTATTAAACAAGTTGGGGAAAACTGATATTATGCGAGGTCTACTGAGCATAATATTATTTTTGCGAATGAGTTTTATAAATTCAGTAATATATGAACATGAATGTGAGATTATATTTATCAAAAATTCACATCCGAAGTAATATTTAATACAAGTTGCAGAAATTCTGCGACTTACATGTAGTGCATTGCACAGTATACAGGATCTGCCTTCATGGTACTGGTTCATTGTCCAGAGAGTGTGCTACATGGCTCCACATTGCATTGCCTCCACTCTGCTGCTGAATGTACACTGGATCTGATATCTAGACCTATGCCTGCATGACATGACTAGGAATATCAGTGGAGCGAGTGGTAACATAATGGTAGAACATTGGACTTTAAAGCCAAAGGCCCCAGGTTCAAATCCCGTCCCTAGAGCCTGGCATCAATGTTCATGAAAGATACCTTTGTGCTGTCTGTACCATGGCAATACAGTAAAAGCTGGTGCTCGCAGGTTTACTGTCACTTTCATGGCCACAAATGTTGTAGGTTTCCCATGCCCTAAAACTGGCCAGCTGTAATTGAAAGAATCTTGAAACCAGCTATAAACCTCAATTCATAAAAAAAAAAGGAATATTCATGTATAGCAATATGAAATATAGCCAGATCTGATACATGGACATACATTTGCTAACTATGCTGGAATGAAACCACATTTACTCCGTGCATTGTATAGACATGTACCATATACTGGTATTTAGATAAGTTTAAGTTTGCATATTGGTATTTATGTGTGCTCTAGTTCTGTATAATGGTATTTATACAGGGTCTAGTTCTGTATGACACATAAAGAACATATTAATCTGGCTGGCTATACTATTCAGGAAATGGAATTATCCTCTGGAATTTAATATCAATTCGACAAAGTCTGGGGTTCCAGAATGCCAAATATGGATAGGTGTACTGTTGTTGTGAGTGATCAGTTGTTACTTTCTGTGAGGGGAACATTGAAGGTGGCATTCCCGTCCAGTCAGAGTTAACCGGTCTTCTGACCAAATAAAGATCACCTGAAGCTTTAGACACCAATGCAGGTTAATGCAAGAGACATTTTATGTCTGTTTCTGTCATTAACTTTAATTATTTATTCAACATTGCATCGCGAGTGATTTGTGATATTAGTTTGCAGCCATGTATAAGAAGTCTGTATGTATACGTTCACCTCACCGAAAGTCTTGTAGACCATTAGGAAAGCTATCAAATAGGTTACGGTTGCACCAAGACGCTGCACCTTAAATTAGCTCTGAAGAAGCACTTGTTGCGGTTTTCAGTACCTGGAAGTACTCATTTGGACTGTATTTCAACCTATAGCATTCGTTAGAAATTCATTCAAACATCACAAGGACTGGCCATTTTACTAGTAAGTGTGAGTGAGATTCTCAAAAAGAATGGATTAATCAGCACGTCCCCCTTCTGTGTAAAAGACACTGTGAACAACCTGGATAACAGCTTGGTATCCACCTTGCCTTAACTATTGTACTGCTAACAATGGGACTAATCAAGTATTCCTCAGGTGAACTGAAGACACAGTGGGAGAGTACTACCAAGGCTATCTCAACCTTTCTACAATATATTAAGACAATATGCAATCTGTTGTGTTCCTAAATTCTAGATCAGCAAAGACCCATAATCAGAATGTTTACAAACCACAGTCAATACATGACCTCATTTGTGAACATTACTTAGATATACTAGCTATAACATGCCTCAGATATACTGTACTAAAACATGACTTATACTAACTATAACATGACTTAGATATACTAGCTATAACATGACTTAGATATACTAGCTATAACATGACTTACACTAACTATAACATGACTTAGATATACTAACTATAACATGACTTAGATATACTAGCTATAACATGACTTAGATATACTAGCTATAACATGCCTTAGATATACTGTACTAAAACATGACTTACACTAACTATAACATGACTTAGATATACTAGCTATAACATGACTTAGATATACTAGCTATAACATGACTTAGATATACTGTACTAAAACATGACTTACACTAATTATAACATGACTTAGATATACTAGCTATAACATGACTTAGATATACTGGCTATAACGTGACTTAGATATACTGGCTATAACATGACTTAGATATACTGGCTATAACATGTATACTGGCTATAACATGACTTAGATATACTGGCTATAACATGACTTAGATATACTAGCTATAACATGAATTAGATATACTAGCTATACTAGCTATAACCGAAACATGGTTTCGTACTGATACTGTAAATCAGGAAATTAATACGAGAAGGATATTAATGCGAAAAATGCGATTGGCTTATGGTCGCATTTACTTCCTACGCATTATGGAAACTAATGAAAAGTACGTCCGGGAAAAAAACATGAATAGAGGCCTGGTTGATCGCATTTAATTGTTGTCGCATTTATGTCCAAAAGCTTGAGGTTGCATTAAATTAGTGACGCATTAATTTCTTGATTTACAGTACTAGCAATCAAATAGCCATAAGCAAGATTACTCCACCAGGATATAAACTTGCTCACGTACCAGGACTAGATAAACGTGGTGATGGCTGTACTATTCAGTGCTCACTGCTCAGACATTTGGAACCTTCTTCTTTTGAGATCTTGTCTGCAAAACGTAAGGTATGCAGTCAGATTATACAGTTCAATATCGTGTATAGACCCCCAAAAACAATCTACTGGATACTTTCTTCACTGAATTTGGAGACTTAACAGATATGCTGAACAATGTCGGTGGAAAATTGCTAA
>JAUTBT010068925.1:0-13911 GCA_032361225.1 Lepetodrilus schrolli
GTAAACTTAGGGCTTCATATTTCGCGCGGACTATAATTTCGCGCAAATTGTCTTTGCGCGTATAGCGCGTAATATAAATCTGCGCGAAATATAAGTCTTTTACAGTAGCTATATACATATAGCCTTAGCCACGATAGAGTATACCATTGTCAGTGAAATGGGGGTCAAATGGCAACCTCATTAATTTAATAGTCATTAGGTAAGGACTCGGAGTGTCACACAGTTGTATTTTCTATTACCATATTTAGGCTATATATTATATATAGGCAAACGTATCACCGATGAATGTGTTCTTTGTTGTTGACATAACCATTATAACAGAAACATTACATTGTTTAATATTTTTGACATACTTGAAACTGGTGTTTCATTTCTTACGATTTAATTTAGCAGTATGTTTAATGCATTCTATTTTGTATGTACCCCATGTCACGATTTGGAGCCACTATTTGGTCCCAGATATGATCGCCCCATACTTCTGTATACTCACGATTTACTTTATTCATGTGATCATGCTGTTTGTTAGTAGATTGGTGAGGTCGAATCTCAGCTATACTGATATATAAATATGCTATTGTCAGTTGTTATAAGTATTATTGATATGCTGTATTATATTTTCAGAATTCACTCTCGCTGATCATAAAAACAGGGACATGAGATTCCATTTAACCAAGACAGTGAAAACATGTTTAGCTGCACTCGTATTCATTTCCCTCTTTGTATACCTCTTCATTCTTTTACCATCAACAAGTCAATGGTACCCACGGTATCTTATGAAGGTGCAAGAAAGAGGGGGGAATTACGTTCAAATTCACGGAGAACAAACTATCTACAGCACACTTATTCTTTTGTGGACAGAATGGTTCGGACTTTATGACTGGGGTGTGGACATCGACACTGTTTTAAACAGCTGTGAATACAAATGTAGGATAACGTATAAGAAGAGGCTATTGAACGACAGCGGTGCCATATTATTCCACTTCAGAGACATGCCGAAACAACACAGAACCCGTTTCATGCCAAAATTTCGGAAACCGAATCAAGTCTGGATACTGCAGAGTTCAGAACCCACGACTAAAATGACGATGGATTTTTTCTCCTATAACCACGTGTTCAACTGGACAGCGACATACAGACGAAGCAGTGACGTGTACATGCCGTATGTCTACACCAGGGAGGTGAAGAACAAGCACGGAGACTACTTGGAGAACGTGGCAGCACGCAAAACCAAGGGGATCATCTGGGTAGCCAGCAATTGCCGTGACCATTCTCGCAGGCAGATGCTTGTGCGGGAAATACGAAAATTCATTCCGGTGGATACGTTCGGGGAGTGTGGAGATCACGAACTGACCAGAGGGAACGAAGAGTTCATAGCGAAATACAAATTCATCCTTGCCTTCGAGAACGGGTACTGCACAGACTATGCAACGGAGAAGTTCGGCCAAGCTATGATTCGTCGACAGATACCGATAGTGTCTGGAGGTGCAAACTATTCCTACATTAGTCCGCCAAATTCCTATATAAACGTGCTCGATTTCGAGAGCATTAGAGAATTGACAGATTACATACGAGTATTGAGCAACAATGATACTGCTTATAACCAGTATTTCCGGTGGATGAAGGACTTTGAAGTCGTGAGTGGCAACTACATGGTGAAGGGCTTATGTGATGTATGCCGGAAGTTGCATGGTGCTAGAGTCACGGCGCAGGTGTACACAGATTTGTATGGGTACTTCAAGAATGATATCTGTCCACTCTATTCGGTAAGTACACGTTTATAGTAAATGCATTCGGTGCGAATCTATTTGCTGTAATGGTAATTGTAGTCTACATAAGAAGGCTAACGGTTACTACCAAATATATCTTTATTATTATTGTTAAAAGTTTTTAATTAATGTAATAATTTTTATTTATGACAGTAATTGTATAAATGGTGTAAATAAGTGATTTTGTTATTATATAACTAACAATTCCTTATCACTTTTGTTGCAGGAATTTAGACAAACATATCGATCTATACAAGGATGGCTGATACACTTTGGATATGTATGACCGGAAAATCCATCCTACCTTCATCACATTATGATATGATCTAATGTGTGCATCATGTGTGAATGATTGCGTGTGTGCATTCTGGGTACACGGTCGCCCGTGTGTGTGCCACACTGTATTATACAAAACTTGTGTAAAGGCACGTGGTATACTGTGTCAAGCGTGTTTGTGAGGATTTGGTAAGTTGATCGAGTGTATGTTATGTTGCTCACAAATTAGAGTCACTTGTTGGTCTCGGAGGAGGGGTGTGTTACATATTTAGTACACTCCTCTCCTTAAAAATAAGTATTCTACTTTAAAATTGCATCCACTGCGTGCACAATACATCAGGGCATATACCAGTATATTTTATACTTAATTCTGTTCTATATTCGCAACATAAATGCCAACTGAATATAACACAAATCTCAAATTTAACATTTAAAATGAAGTAAAAGATAAACTAAACCATAGGTCAATATTTCAGTTATATTGTCAAAATCGTACGTCTTTCTTTGCACAATTCTGTTGTTGATAATGACATTTTGATAATTACCTTCAGTAACAGGCCCTAATGCACTTTTCAGTTTACGAACTAATATCTCAAATTATATTGCTTAGAAATGGTAGCAAGTAAAACTCTTATAGTTGCAAGCGTCAATAGTATTCTATGTTGACATGTACAGCATGCATCTGGACATTGACAGAGCTGGGTTATTATATATGTCTTCTTGCACGAATAAAGTCATTGAAGGGAAATGGGTCATAACAAAGGTTTTTGTTGTATGAATACACTTAAAAAATGAATGTTGTTGACCGGGGAGGATATCGGTGCAATGCACTGCAAGGCTAAATGTGATACATGTATTACATTGGCTTATAGAGCTTGGATACATAGAGAATGCAGTAACCGAATACCCGATCCTAGGTAACCGATCCATAACCGCGCAACTGGGTTAATATTGTTTTCAAGTATAGTCCACATGAACTGATGTATGCAATGCATGTATTTATATACCGATATATTCATTAATCAATGCATGTTGGATAATCACTATCTACTACCTCAACATTTGTTCCGTCAAACATATGTCCAATAATTAATAATTACTCAATGGCTTCTATTTTTGTAGTCTCATAGGATTGAAATATAAATTGTACTTTTCAAATATAACTTATCGAAAATGCTCGAGATAAATGTAAACATCCCATAGGGAATAGGACGCCCAACCGCAGAATCGATTTTTCTTTCGGAAGTGGAAGTGATTTTTTTCAAAATTGACGGCTTGAGATACCACATTTAGTGTGTCCTACTGGGACAGCCATATACTAGTACATGTACATGTATATCTATATAACTATAAGAAAGAAGCGAATTGTATTTCTAATTCATAAATGCCATTGATCCCACATAATGGTTTATTGTGTGTGGGAATAATATCAACATAAATGCTTACAGTGTCATATAAAATACTAGAATTAGTAGAATACTAGAATTAGTTTTACCCTCTCCCTGCTGGATTAGGCACATGCACTGCTCTCTGGGGAATCTCCGGTTGCCTTCAGCATGGAGAGAGTTAAAGATTATGTTTGTTGTTCTTTTTGGGGTGGCTAAAATTAACCTTATATAGATGAAGTTGATAATCTAACAACTATTTTACTCTCCCTTCCCATTTAGTCTTTGGTCCTGTCAGATGAATGATTATTTACATATTCTATTCATCAGAAATGGTTCCTAAGTATACTTCAAACAGCATTGTTGCATATACATTTCATGAACAAAAGCTTAGTGAATATAGAATGATTATGCAAATGATCATCATGAGCATATATGCGCTTCATTAGTATTCCTTGTGTAGTTCACATGTATAAACTATTTGTATAAGGGTTTGTCACAACACGCGTCATATTCAGTTGGTAATTATGTTGCGAATATAGAACAGAAATACATGTAAAACATACTGGTATATGCCCTGATGTATTATGCGCATAATCGATGCAATTATAAAGTAAACTGAATATTTTAATGAGAAATCGTGCTAAATATGCAATTCACCCCTTGTGATCAACATACATGTGCCATACACCCGAGCAACATACCAAATCCTCACATACACGCTTACATACAGTGTTGTATAGACGTTTTGATATTATGTGACATGAGTGATATGCTTTGATTTGATACAGGAGCCACTGGAACCAATGTTAATAAAGTATTTTTGACAACTTTGCTAACGTGTGTTTATGTCAACATCCGAGGAGAATGTTTCTGTTCCTGTTCAGAGAAGACGCTTGAGATTTCATTGATGGAAGATGGATATTTGATTTTCTAGTAAACTTATGTTCACTAGTCTATATAAATGTAATGTGTAAACATAACTACACTTCCGTAAAATGTAAAAGCTGACGTGAACTTGTACTTTTCGTTGTCCGTTTATTTATTTCCTAGGATCGTCTAACCCAACTACATGTATCCTCTACCAATTAACAGCTCGTAAAATTCGTTCAAATGTGGAATGAATAAAATGAGGGGATCATTCAGTAACTCATTACTACAGGAAATTAAATGAATTCATTGTTTGTATAGTTCATAATATTATATATAATTAAGAGATGTCAGGTGGCATCCTGTAACAACTCCACTAGTTGAGATTCGTAGTTCGAGCAAATGAAAATAACGTTTGCATACTGATCATTTTAGCTTAGTGTAACATAGCTCGAGATTCCTCTCGCCTCTGTATGGGCATGGTCAGGCGAAGGATAGAGAACAACCGATATCGTAAAATTGTATTTTCTCCGTATCTTACCATCGGACATTCGGTATCGGGTATGGCCAGAATCGAATGTCCTATAGTAAGAGGGCCAACACGACGTTTATCTAGCTGAACTACGTATCCTGCTGGGTGGGGACGAAAAAAGACCGATAGCATTAAAAAACTATCGAGCCGGTTCCATGAATACGTTAATATATTAGCATGATGCGTGTTTTTGAATTAACACATTACTATATGGTCTTAATGTTATGGGCCTCTTTTTGTCCGCACCCAGCTTGATGAGGAACAATAACATTTTACGATATTGGTTATTCTCTAGCCTTCGCCTGACCATACCCATATACACAAAATTTATAATGGTCAACAGGGACGCTAGAGGAATCTCGAGCAAAGCAAAGCATAGTACACCTTGGAATATCTCTATGGAAAACTTTAGCTTTCCTGCCAGCAAGTATTGATTTCTATATTTTTTGGTTACCAAGCAGCTCTACTACACTGTAGACAATTATAAGAGGAAGTCAACCAGATAATCTGGCGTCACTTCGGATGTACGGGTATAAGTAGATAGGCCCTATACCAACATGTTGTATGACGTGACTACTGTTTTCACACAAAACAATGTAGCGAACGTCTTCACATGATTAAATACATGAATACTATAGTAAAGTATATATAGTTCTTTTAATGATGGACGAAATAACTATAAACAGGGTATATACTCATTTCTAGCGTTACGAGATGCGAGTTTAACTGTGAGTTAACATAATATCACATGGACATTTAGCTAAACATTTTACCTTCATTTCAAAAACCAAATGGACCTTCGGACTACGTAATTACACTGCAATTTTAGTCATGGTCCAGAGAACACATCCAGCATGTGAACGAATGTCAGTTTTCTTCAGCGTTCATGTATAACAATTTTATCCCTTTAATGTTTCTTACATCTCCAGGGCTCGACAGAAAGGATTGTTCGCCTGCCCGGGACAGGTATTATCCACAGGCGGGCAGATGAACAAGCCCTTAACTTACAGGGCAAGTAGTTTCATATCCGACAGGACACAGGGACAGGTGCCTCAAAAGGTTAATGTAGAGCCCTGCATCTCTGATCAGATTCTACGGCAATGTTATTTTTCGAATTCTAATTTTACACGCCCGTGAAAAAGAACATCTACACGTTAAGCGTCTTGTTTCACGAATCCTGTTTATTTGTTGTTGTTATAAGACTTACAGTACACAGAACCGCGTGTGACATCATCTTCTAGAAGCAGAAGAATTATCTTTCAACTGTTCGTTGATTGGTCTTCCCTTCTAGGAATGTCTGTCGAGTAGACGACGAACGCTATTTTCCAGTATTCCTTTTGCGAAAGAGTAGAATACGATCGGGCTATACTCCAGAAGAGTCTTCAGTGGTCCAGTGTAACCTACACGTGCAGTTTATATCATCATGGTCATTGGTGTGCATTTGTTCGACGAACTGGAACCTGTTCCGTGGACTCTCAGGAATACACACATGCAATTTGTACATACATTGCGGTGATGTTACCCTATACAACCAATGCCAAAGTAAAGTTAAATGCTGATACTTATGCCACGAAACAACACGTGAACCAAGTCGACTAGTAAATACTAGTCCTATACATACTAGTTTGGCTAGTCAACAGCACGTGCACAATTCTTTCACCAGTTCGTGGGTTTATCCCATGTCCGGTATGTTGGTCGGACATGAAATGCAGTATTCTGGGATGTTCTTTTGATCACCATGCACAAATTCCGGTGGTGCAACCCGTGAGGCGTTAATTGTCTTAAATTAAACCTTATTTATGGACACACAAGTTTGTACTGTGATGGCTTCCATCAATGGCATGTTTAGTTATTTTTGTGACACAGTATTGTAGGAATGTTGTGGACGTGTGCTGCAGAAATATAGAAAGTTTCAGAAGGCACTTGGAGCTTCATGATACGGAGCTGAAACAGAAATGAAAATGAAAATAAACTACATATATTATGTATAAACATATGTAGTGACATGCATTGGACATTTAAAAGAAAAATTTCCAATCCTACATGCATTTGAACATGATAGCATTAATGATAGTTATTTAATAATCATTGCTTAACATTATGTCAAGCAAGGCTATGATAAACACCTGCACTATTACCATGACGCTTTTCCTCCCGGTGGATCACACTCGGTCAAGACCCGGATGAGATATTCCCCCTCGTGCGCCTGCGCAGCGTAGTAAGGAACAATGAAGTAACTCCCATGTTCCAGGTCAAACCGAGCATTTACTTCCCGAATTTCCGGTTTCCCTTCCACCTTCGCCACCAAATGGAGTTTGGTTACGTGCCTTTTCTCATCACGATCTGGGTTCTTTGTCTGAAATATTATTGCAATTTATTATTTAATGCATAATTTATGCATTTTCAATCAGCGATGCATAAAAGTACCAGTACTTCAGTCTGTTAACCACATTATCCTGAATGATTACAATGCAATTTTATATATATATATTCAATTCAATTCAATTATTTTATTGTATGTAAGGCCATTGGCCCATATACAGTAATACATTGATAATATATTTAAATATCATGTCTGCAGGTAGACATGTAATTATATAACAATATTAATGTACATTAGCAGACAAGATATCATGTCTTAATGATAAGGCATTGTGTATAAATAATTGCAAATAACTGTTTAATATTACATTTTTGTTACCAGATGACATGATTAGGGTTACAAAGGCATGGTGGGATTGTAGGATAATAATGTTGGAGGATATACTGGACATAAAATAAAACATAAAATTCCTTTGTAATTATTCGGTCTCCTGTGGTCAACCTTATCAGAATAGCTACTATAAGACTGTTGAATATTTTGGGCATATTAGAAACGCATGAATTTGGAATAATGTAATTAGTTGGCTACTTAGAATCTTTATAATAAATGATAGCGAGACAAAACGACATAAAATAATATACACTCTATTGTAATGTTTCATATTGACCCTCCCCTATATATTAGTGTAAATCAAACCATTGGATCCACTTTATGAACATATATACCCTGTAGAGACAGAAACCAATGGGAACCAGTAAACTATTGGCAGTGGAAGGACCGTGTCGGTAGTCTTGCAGAACCGATATTAGCACGTGACGCTTGTATTGCATGCTGGGAGAGATGATGTCAGACGCGTCGGCTCGAAACACGTGCAGCAGGATTCGAGGACTCTTCGAATGAACTTCGATGTTCGTAGGAGGAACTCCACTCTTGTTTTCTGTGTATGTACAGTGTACTACGTTACAACATAATAAACAGGTATATTCTTGTGTGTGTATATGCTAAAATGCATTACATAATACGATATAATGTGCTTATTCGAAATGAATTGTGTAGAAGATTTTGTTTCCGCAACGACTTGACAGAACATATAACGTACGTAATCCTAAGTTTACACTAATGATTTTGTGGATAATGTAAGTTGAAAGTTTAATAAGATTTTGTGAGTTGTTCGTATGGATACTGTCAGATATCCGCCGAAATATATAGGCCTATGCGGCATTCTGCGTGTACAATAAATACTGATATAGTACAGCTTACTTGTCCATTTGTCTTTATACTCCAAGATGTTCTTCCATCTTCCGTGGCTTCTAAAGAAGTCTGCCTTTGTGGCCAGAAAGTTTATTGGAGTGAGGGAGCTCAGAGATCCCGAGGACAGGTTGCGTGGAAGTGGTGCACTCTGTGGTCTGCTGGTATCCTCCACTGAAAGACTGCCGCGGATGTGGAGCGATATCTCATTATTGGACACTGCGCTCCCCACTCGCGTATGGCGTTTCATGTCATTGTCTACACAGAAGGACAATGGGGGTTTATGAATTCCGGGGTTCGATTTCCGTCTGACGTTGTCGTTAGGCAGCGGCGGTTTGTCACGGCCATCAGGTGGAAGACTAGATTTCCTCTCCTTTGACGGAACCTGGATTCTGCAGTTCACTGGAGTGTTAGAGTCCGACCCGTCGCAATCCTTCTCCGAATTTATTTTAACCGACCTCGTCTTCTCTTTGGGAGGTTTTTGTTTATCTTTAAACTCCAGACTGGTACAATCCATGACAACAGTTCTTTGTGAATCTTCTATATCCACATGTGTGAATTCGAGTACTTGAGTCACCTGGGTGTACGTTTTATCCGGGGACATGGGACTGGCGCTGTCCCGACGCTTCACCCCATTACCAGAGCTACAGTTGGACACCAGCGGTGAGGTCTTCACCATGTGAACCTTGCAACAACCACGCCTCCCTTCATGGAAGAGCCTCGTCGCTCTGTCGCTTCCCTGTCTGTCGAGAGAGAGACTTTGTTGGACTTGGTTGCTGAACATAAACTTATTCCGATCGAAGGAGGTTTTACCTACAGGAGGTTCATTATCCATGGTGTAGTTTCTTTGCACCGTGAGACTCTCATAGTGAAATATTTCGGTGCTGCTGATTATAACCAAGCCGCCGAAGTTACACCGGAAGTCCTCCATTGTCAGCCAATACTCGTCCTCCTCTTTACGCGACAGAGGTCGGAACTTGTCCTTGAAGTCGGCGCTCACTCTGTTCCAAGAATTCGTGTCTCTGAAAGTAGACAATGTAAATAAAGTTCCGAATCGCACATACGCATTATACGCAGACATAGACACACACGGGCTCACGCGCGCGCGCACACACACACACGCACACACACACACACACACACACACACACAATTTAAGTAACTGATATTATTATTTTCACTGTTGCACTGGAAAGTACAATAATCCAGTTTTGAGCATTTTTTAAATGTATGTGGAAGTATGCTGTCATGGGTGAGGACTGTCACTATGCAGTATTACTGTATGCCTACTTACCTAATAGTAGCATGCATCCATTTCATACTCACTTGTCAGAATATTTCCCATGCCATTTCGGTTCTTTGGCGTACGGACATCGTAAACGGATCATTTCTATCATTCGTCCATCAGTAGTTGGAAACTGCGTGAACACACAGATACAAAAACATAAATATAGGTAGTAAAGTGATATACCGTAACTATAACATTCAAAAATTCAAATGTATATATATATATTGGAATACATACTTTAGTAGTAGCTGTTATAAGGTGTAGATATCTCCTGCCCTCTGCTATGGCGTCGTCCCAGTCCGTCTCCGCCTACAAAATATAAAAGCAGGATCGTAGTACGAATTGTATGCCCGCTCGACTGTTATTCTTCAGTATGTAATTATAAGATAGCGAATCGGAGAACCAATGACTTTGAGATAAAACCTGTCTGGGTATTCTGGGCATAGAATACTTTTACATGCTGCCAGTAGTACTCCCATATAAGTACCCCGATATTATTCATAAGCCAACCATGCCATCTCTTATCAGTCTGCTCAGAAGGAAGAGCGATGCAAATGGAAGCCAGCGTCTAAACAGACTAAGCAATAGCTATAATAGACAAGTTCTGTCTCACCTTTTGACTGTCTTCAAATTCGAAGGCAACAGGGGTTATTCGTTTGTCGTTCCTCCAACACACCATCATGGACCTGTTGCCGTGAGACTTGAACATTATGTGGAACAGGTTGTCGGCAGGGTTTACATCCGGGGTGTAGTACTCGCAGACACATCCGGTTAGGTCTGTCAGAGCATCTAACATGTTGCCGTACTCAATGGCTTGGAACGTCTTCTTGCATCTAAACGTGAAAGAAATGCACAGAACTTTATGCACACGAATGGCAATATTAAAATTCCTATACGGTTTCACATACCAGGGATGGACTAAAGGGCTGATCCACATGTTCCTATGGGGGATCAGAGGAATGGTACAGTCTTGATTTTGCTTTCTAAAGACAAAATTACCTGCAGGCACGGGTCTGGCAAGGCACGAGCCTTGTGGCATAACAGTAGCTTATACATTCTATATAATCCAAGTGGTAGTGATACTCACTTGGCATATGCCTTCTCCACCAAAGAGCCCCAGAACTCTGGCGGGGATCCAATAGCTCGACAGAACAGGTGGACTCCATCTAACATGGGCAGGTAATCGTCGATGATGATCTCCACCCATTCCGTGAAGCGCCAGATAGTAAACCGGAAGGCTCCTGCAGTACACATGGATGAAGATTAGTATGATGGTAAAAATTACAATAATAATAACAGTAGTAGTAGTAGCAGCCACATCAGCAGCCGTATAGTAGTAGTAGTAGTAGTAGTAGTAGTAGTAGTAGTAGTAGTAGTAGTAGTAGAAATAGTAATAGTAGTAGTAGTAGAAGTAGTAGAAATAGTAATAGTAGTAGAATCTTATATCTAACCAGGCTACATTCTCCCCACCAAATAGTTATTCGTCCTGAGTTATAAATCCAGTCACTTCTAAGCTAGGAATTATCATTACATGGTCATTCGTAAGCATCCAACCAATTCCAGATTGTTTTTCAAGGCTCTTTCCAATGCTAAAACCCCTCCATCAGTGAGTTTACAACCATACAACTACAGGGATTAATTCATACAGAATGCAGAGACACGAAAACACACTATAGATAGATGTTTTCATTATTGATTTGGTTAATGTCAGAAATGGACGCAGTGATCATTTGTGCATATAGTTGGTGGTCATTACGGAATTATTGCACCAGATCATTTGACTTCATTCCGAATGGATTACTTAGACATTACGGCTGCTTTGTTGATAACGAAGTAAAATTATACGTCTGCATGGTACCGGGTACGGAACACAGTGAAGGTGATGGGGTTTAACTTTATTGATGTCAATAGGGATCGACAAGTGGGTCCTGAACAACCCGTTAGGTATCAATAGCCTAGATAGTACATTATATGTCATTCTATTCTTCTATGTACTATCTGTCTGGCGTGGGAGATACTCTGTGAGGAGGTCTCTGGAGCATCATCACGACAGTAACATATGGAGATAGGACGTTCAAGAAAGCCAGTGCTATTCTCTGGAACAAGTTTCCGTTAACCACCAGGCTATCCAAAGATCTGACTGCTTTCAAAAGAACACTAAAGTCTTATCTCTTTCAAAAGCAAATGACCTAAGCGCTATTGAGCAGTCTCCCCTGGAAATAAGGCTTTATAAATCCATATTATTCTTATTATTATTATTATTTGTAGGTTACTAGAAATAATTTGAGCTTGTATATGACACACCTGTGCGAAAATGTTGTGTACCGCTACAAAATAAATCATGTTCAGAGGTTTCTGCTACGGTAGGTATCAAAGCAGATATTTCAGATATCAAAGATACCTCTGGGTTGCATTTCACATTAGCAGGCGTAAACACAGGTTTACACGATATATAGCAGGAAATTATGGAAACGTCGAAGTTACGGCGGGACTTCGGTACTACCCTTTTTGATGATACGCATGCTTGGTCCGGGAAACAAAATAGTTTTATAGTATGCTGCACTACAAGTGACAGTTATCTTGGTAATCAATAGCTGGGTTGTTAGAGGTAATGTGTTCCTGGGGCCATGCTCCAGAAGCTATCATATACATAACGAGTCAAATTTTCCTCAACGAAGGCTTAACGATGTCGTTAAGTATACGATATCTTCGGGGAAATGGTCCCTGGACGTTAAGTACTGAGTTAAAGGGGTAGCATTAGTGAATCTGTGGGCGTTGGACATGCACAGTTCATGCTTTGTCCACATTACACTTACAAACACTTTGTATTTGAGGCACTATACGTGTTGCTCTTCATGTTCAGTTAGATAGATTCTATGGCACGGTATGTTTACGGAGATGGCGACCACGTTGATGTGGTTCTGTATATATTTAATTCTAGTTTAAACATATTTTATTGACTAGAAATGTCACAAAATATGGTTAAACTAAAAGGATTGGTTCTGTATATCGACGTAGAACATTAAGCCCACCGCACGGCAGAGTGCGCTGCACAATCCCCTCCGTTTGCGGACTACTCTTTGCGAGAATTCGGCCACGCGTGGCCGAGTGCTCAGCAAAATTCCCTCCGTGTGCGGTGGGCATTATAATAATTACGTGAGCGCAACAGGCTATAGTATTTCATAGTGATACACTGTACTTTCTAAGCAGGTTTCGAGTGTAACAGTTATGCTTACTACTCACAAAACTGATGTCCTTCAATTATAGGGAACCCTCCACAAAAGAGATACCTATTTATAGTGGCACCATCAACGTAGAAGTGGTTTCTCGGGACTGCGTTTCAAGAAAGGATCGTACTAACGGTCTTCAGAGGAAAGGACATGTCACCAGTTAAACCAGACCTTGAGATTACGAAACTTGCTTAGTACAATTTCATGCTCAAGCTGAAATATTATGTAGGGATTGGTGAAGAAAACCTTGAGTTGAGCGTGAGTACGGGGCCAGGATGGGTCCCGTTTCACAGAACAATCGTAGCGCTATGAGAGTCATAACTACGATCGTTCTGTGGAACAGGGGCCAGGACTATCGGACGATCCATTCGTGAAACACTCAGGCCTGATAGAGGGTGCCCACGAAGTATCCTTGTATATTCTTTGTGGATGGATTTCAACTCACCAATGTAATCCGAGTCAAAGTTTTGCTCAAACACTTTGTACCCAGGGACGAGTCTGTCCAAAAACCGGACGTTCAGAGATATGATGACGATGGCGGCCTGGAACCAAGAACGCTGTCTCCAGTATTTCCATGGAAACGGTTCGTCTATAACTCCTCCCACGCCGATAAATACAGGCTGATTGCAGATCTCCTGTTAAAAAAGACCAGTCAGCACATGTGTAACCAGACAAGCAGATGGGTCTGTGGTTAGAGATTTTGAAATGTCTAGCAAATGAAGGATTAAATACAAAACCCAGTCGGATTTCAATGTAACTCGTGGATTTGTCGGAAAGTCCCATTTAATGCTAGAGTCACGTTTGATTAATGCATTCTAACATGACTTGTATCCCATAATTAACATGTGTGACAACGGTTTATTAATAACTATATACCGTAACAGTATATTTATGTGTCTGTGTGTCTATCTCTTAAACATTTAGTGAAGGCCAGGTTGCATTAGCGCCAGATACAAACACATAATGTTGCATAAGGCACCAATACTATCGAAA
>JAUTBT010068936.1:0-13910 GCA_032361225.1 Lepetodrilus schrolli
CTAAGTAGATGTTCACTTGAGCTTACAAGCAATATGTAACTGTTATTTGTCTTGAGGAAGATAGTGTATTTGATGTACGACTGATATTTTGTCATTTATGTTTAAGTAAACTAATTTTACGTACTAGTATATTATTATCACAACAAATGCAATACTACATAGTATACTGCATATCCAGGCTTTGTCTGTAACAACCTTATACATATGATCAATTTCACGCTACAGACGAGTGCACGTAATCAGGGTATTAAATGCGACCACAAGCCAGTCGCATTTTTCGCATTAATATCCTGCTCGCATTAATTTCCTGATTTACAGTATCATATAATTATATACTATTACAGTTATTTTGCAGCTTTTAAATTTGTATAAAAATGAATGGTCCCAAATGATAACAAAAATAACATAATTTTTGAAACACAGAATTCCCTTTGTCATGTGCATAACAGGAACATGACATTTCAACAAAGTACTCTTGAATATATATATTTTATTTAGATAATATTTACAAATGACAAAATATCTGTGAGAGAGTTTCTTTAAAAGCACATATGCAGTTTATCAATAGTATTGACAAAATATTCCCAATTGTGTGGTAAGATAACCCATAATGAAACCATATAAAATATATTTTGAAGAGCTGGTAACATTGCTGAACTTTGTCAAGATTAAAGGGACTCAAACAGAATGGAGAGTGTCGCAAATATAGTGAAATCGTTTTGTCAGTATTTTTTTGGTTTTGAAATTTCAGCTTTTGAACTATGTGTAATGTAATGTCGCATGTAAAACATCACTCACTTCCACTCGAAACATGAGTTACTCCCCTTTGAGAGTACAGATTTATGTTGATACTGCTTCATTTGGGAGAAACGTTTGTGTTACCGGTATCACTGTTCATGTTGCAATATCATCACTTGTTTGTGTTAAAGATTCTGTTTAATGAAATACATTTGATATGGCAAGCAATAACCAAGTGCGCGTCTTGCTTAAACAGTACAAATATTGATATGACATGTTTTCTGTCCCATTTTCTATAAAAGTATGCTCCTGCTATGATTTTACGCACACACATGCGCATACTAGTACAGACACAACGAGACTCAATATTAATAATCCTTTGAAGTTATATAAGTTGTAGCAGTATCACTTGGGCATATGTGTTTTTATGCATTCCATGTATGGATTTATGGATAGACCCATACACTCAACACATAAAACACATATGCCCAAATGATACTGCTACAATGAATTTATTTTGCCGAAATGTTTCAATCTGATTGTAAAAGAACTATGGCCATAGTTATCGTGTGCATAAGTGGGTCAAATTCTATTTTTAGACATCCGGTTTAACAATTCTGGTGATAACCTACAGTGACATTTGCGTGGCTGTTGTTTTATTTACGTACCTTGCGTTGTATCGCAATCTATAACATGTGGACCATGCTGAACAACATGAATCATCTCTGAATCGAACAGAAATTTAAGCACACGATCCGTATTAATGGCGGATTAACAGTTTATCTGGAGTTTTATTCAACCCAAGGCCTAGTACTAGTGTTTAGCTATCACTGGAACTTGGAAGATTATGGGAAATGGATGGGAATTCTAAAAATAGACCTGACCTACTTATGGGCCTAATTTGATTCCATGGTTTACAGATCTGCCGACCCGATTTTTTCTTGTTTGGAAAATAAAAATAATTATTTTTATTATATTCTGCCGAAAGTGTACTAGATTGTTAAAAATTATTATAATAAATGGAAAAGGAAAATGTCATAGACCATCATTGGACATGAACAAAGACCGGCATGCAATAGTTTTGAAGTCAAGTTGATTGCTTACTGATAAATTTGTAGAACAAAAGTATAATTTATAACAATTACTGATATGGACAAGCCCAGTACTTTGAAAATAATTGTGCATTCAAATCTGAACAATTTATATGCACTGGTGTTATAACATTTGTTGACAATTATATTTATTTTCTATCAACTGACCTTTCATAATATCCAATTATTTTTATTTTTATATTGGACCTGACCAACTGGCCAAAATATAAAATTATATTATATATATTTTCGACCGCCCAAGCCAAAATTATCACGGAAAAATCCATAAACCAGGTAATCAAATAAAGTACTTATTGAAAATGCATGTCGGTGCCTATTTACTGTAAGTATTATCTCAATAGCTGAACAGGAACAGTCACAGGAGATATTGCAACTGGAGTGTGCAGCACGCGACACTGCATGGGCACGTGACGGAGTATAAGGGGTTGTGTACTCACGCTATCGAAAGTGAGATACATATGATATTGTAATTAAAGAAGTAAATTAAAGATTAGACTAAAGAATTTGACATGGAGGCAAGATAATATTGTTTACACTTCCACGAGACATATAGCTTTGACGTTCTTACGGTTTGTTGACATATTTCATGGTAAAACATATTTTTACCTGAAAGTATATACATTTGATTTGTCTACACGAGTATATTGCCCAACAAGCTACATTTTTCGCATGTCCCACTATTTTTAATATTTTCATATTTTATGTATTCTTTGTATCATGACAATAAATACAAACATTTAACTTCTTCAATAAAATGGGCGATAGATTTGGTTCAAATGTAAACAGGAAACAGAAGTTTATTGAGAAGAGCACAACATATTTTCTGCATCATGAGTAGAGAGTGTCGTCTCTGATTTCGCTGAGAAATCCTGAATGCCACCTTCGCTAATTACCAGTATAGTCTTATATCATTGAAGATGACGATTTCCATTGTAATCGATGTGAGTGAACCATTTTACTGCTGAAATTGAACTGGGAAAATATTTCTTGAGGTACACAAGCCATAATACATATGCTAAATGAATATACTCTTCATATATTCGGTCCAAAATGGCCACTTGATCTCTGAGTGTATGCAAAAAAACACATTAATATCCGTTTTGTAAGCCTTTTATACTTACTAAGTAGTCTTATTTGGGTTTAATTTTAGTAAAATAAAAGTATTGGTAAAATATTCCCAAGTGACGTAAAGCACTAATTCATTCATTTTAGGGAAACCTTTTATAAAAGGAAGTGAAAACAAAATTGTATTGAGACTACATGTTGTAATGACAAGCATTCTTAAAATCTTAATATTCTATACAGGGTATCATCATTGTGTCAAACAATAATTCATTTGTAGCTTCTCTCTCCATCAATAAAATTATAACTAAAGTTCAACCAATCCCACTAGCATTAACGACGTATTGGAGTTTGAGTAACATATCTCTGACATCTCATCTACAACACAAGTTGTGCCCCTTTGCTAGCTCTGCTTTCAAATACATTGCATTACGTCAACAAGGAATGATTCAAAACTATAACTGATAACAAAATAGCTAGTAATTTGAAAGTATTAATTTTATAATAAAATAATAATATTTCACCAAGAGACTGCAGATTAAAAGTTCTATACTTTTTTGTGGACAGATCATTTATTAGAGTCATGTTTATTGAACTGCACATGATATTGATAAGAAATACTTTGTTATTTTTGGTAGAAATTGAGGCTTGTATGGGTAGAATTAACATCTGTCCACAGGCCAATGGCACCTAAAGCCACTGTTGGGCAAGCTAACTTAATTTCTTGCATGCCCTTTTGGCTCTTGAGGTTCAATAAATATTATTATTATTATCATTATCATTATTATTTAATATTAATTATTATAGATAGCAGCATCACGTTATAAAATTTTAAGAAACTATATTATTTAACATTACAAGAAGAAGTTTTGATTTAACTAGAATCGGTTATTAATATAAGTCAAGGTCCTATCAACGAATGAAATAATCGCCCGTGGTTTGAATGAGCGAATGTCCTAATCATTCAGGATTAGTCATGTCCAACATTCATGTTTCATGTTTGAGGCTCCACGATAGTGCTTTACATATATCTTATTATGTTGGTATCAGACAACATTTAATTTTATTAAAACATTAAACTAGTATTAAAAAAAATATTAATTAAGGGCCCTTGGATGTTTAGGAAGGCACTCTAAGTTTCCAAAACGTTGCCCTTCTGGCTGTTTAGAAATGTACGCTTATTTCTACCTCTGAGATGCAGTGAATGTTTCAATAGATTCCTATTAGAACCTCTCGCTTGGAAAATATTTACTTTGGAATCACTCGTGTCGTAAAATCAATATGACACACTAGCTCATGTATTAATCTCTATATATTGTCATGTTTTTTAAAAGTAATTTTCGTCCATTTACCAATGAATCGTTCGTTCTATTGTGGTTGTTCAGTGTTGGTTGTGTGTTACAGGTGGGTGTTCAATGTTGGTTGTGTGTTACAGGTGGGTGTTCAATGTTGGTTGTGTGTTACAGGTGGTTGTTCAATGTTGGTTGTGTGTTACAGGTGGGTGTTCAATGGATGTTGAAGATGGGTCCCCAGGAGGACTACATCGAGACCGTGGTGACATGTGAGGGGGACTATGACGACCCCCAACTACACAGGCGTCTGGAGAAGTTTCGGCGCAGTTTGAAGGACCTCCTTCTGATGGGTGAGCAGCCAAGTATAGCAAGCAGCAGGGTCGTACTGTAGTCTGGGCATAAATCAGGGCTTATTCCTTTCTTTTAGTAGTTTTACGATTGCAGGAAATTACGTGAACCTCAATTTACGCCCCAGACTACTGATACGACCCTTTCGTGAAATGCATTCCGGGGTTGTACATTAATCAGGTCTTACATTATGCTTTTACTAAACCTTGGTTACTCCAGACCTGCGTTTCATGAAAGGGTTGTACCATTAGTCTGGGCATAAATCAAGATTTGCATAATTTCTTTCTATTGTAAAAGCATAGAGTACGTATTGATTTAGGCCCAGCCTACAGTACATCCCTTTCGTCTTGTGGCTGAAAGATTCCTTCTACAATGTTGAGCAACAACTCGCTCTCGATTCATCACCAGGTGCTACAAAGAATTGCCAGAACTGGAGAAATAAAGTCATTGTAGAATTGGTTTATCATCAGATTTTATTGGTTATCTGACAATTTTTAGAACCAGTTTCAATGTGCAAATTATATTATATTATATATATATTGAAAGACTGGTTAAAGAAAATGGGTCAAGAACTTTGAAATTAATAACTTGTTACTTTATTCCCTGTAGGTGAAAGTTACTTTATTCCCTGTAGGTGAAAGTGTCGTCACATTTATTAAAAAGGGTAAATATTCCTGCAGCAGGATTAATCAACAAATCACAAAGATTAAAAGTGTTATTTTCTATTTTATTCCAGATATGCAAAAGCTTATCCTGAAGAAGGTCGAACCATGGAATAGTGTACGAGTTACATTCAACATCCCCAAAGAGGCAGCTTTGAGACTCAAACAGCTAGCGCAGCAAGGTGATTCGTCCCTGCGCGAGCTGGGAGTGCTGGCTGTGCAGATCCAAGGCGACCAAGTTGTTTCTCTGACCATCGCAGGACGCAACAATGAGAGGACAGAGCTGATTCTCCGCACCACGGAGACGACGAGGCCCGGGCAGCCATTGTTCGATTCCAGCCTGCACAGCTCCGACGAGTTGAACTCGCCCGGCCCCAGTAATGTTGAAGTGACTAGAAAGAATATTGCCGATTACCTGAGGCAAGGGACCTCTTTGTTTGATACCATTATAAACCAATCTCAGGCTGGGCCGGGGAATGGAGTGTTCAAGTCTCCAAATGTTGTAGCTACATCTAGTGAACCGATCCAATTCCGGCCAAACAATGTGATCACCACTTCGCCCTGCAACACACCTTTGGCCACCAGCCCAACACCAGTGTTCCTGGGCAACTACCCACCGGGGCGCAGTCCTACCGGGTACCCATCGTCGCCCAGTGCGACGTATTCCACGTCCCCCGGTCCCAGCAAGAGCCCCATTCACCAGCCGAGTCTCAAGTACCCATCGCCGCCAATCATCCCACCAGGACAGCCGATTGGCGCAGGCAGCTTGAACCACGTGGGCCTGCCACCACCCCCACCTTACCCGGGTGGGGCGACTGTAAATAATATCTCCAGGGGAGGTAAGGCAGTGAGCGTGTCGAGTCCCTTGCTGGTAAACCTCCTGCAGACAGAACCCCTGGCCGCCGGCTTCAACAACAAGATGCTGCCTCCCCAGGAAGGTGGGCCGGCTCCCAAGAGAAAGAGACGCCCCAGGAAGCAAAAAGAAGCGTCCAAACCATCCACCGTGACATCGGAAGGGGAGGTGCCCATACAGAGTGTTCTCAATCCCGTTCTGGATGCGGCCACGGTGCTGTCCGGCGATCGCGCCGAGAGCCCGATGGACATGGCCGAAGCAGCTCACCAGACCGTTGAGCTCAATGTCTCGCTGAACCCCAACCAGAGACTCACCCCTCCATCACTGATGCCTGTTCTGGAAGATACATCATCATCTCAGTTCAAAAGAAACTCGCCATTAGACGGTGACGGCCACCTGGATTACGGCAGTGCAGAGTCTGGCACTCCGAACCAACCAGAAAACCTGGAGTATGACTCCATGTCCCATTCAAGGATACCAACTGTGTTGGGCAACAAGGGTTTCTACGAACAGCACGATCCGTTTCCTCCGGAAATCACCGCAGGTAAAATCATAAACCCCTACACCGGGCAGCTGGAACCCGTGGACAAAAGTCCTGTGAAGGGCGGACGGTTCGGAGGTGTCCCGGCTCCAAAAAACAAAGCTCAACGTGTGAAATCTAAACCCAGCCGTGAGAACGTTCACGACTTGTTCCTTGACCGGGGAAAGCAACATGTAAACAAGAAAAGTGCTACAGTGACGAGTGAGGACGCTCATGCCAATGCAAGCATGGCCGGCCATGTGGAAGCAAGCAGTGGCGTGGTAGTGCGCGGTAGTGGTGGTGTCGTTAGTGCCAGGACAGCAGAAGGGGAGCAGTGCCCTCCCTTGGTAAGAAACACAGAATGTTTGGCGGAAGTTGCTAAAGAAAGTGTTTTAGCTACATCGGCTGCGACATCGTCGCCACCACCGCCACCAGCAATGAGTGCTAATGTGCCACAGCAGATCTATGCAGAAACCTCCCAGTCTAGTCAGTGTGCTCCTCCAACTGCTGTTCATGTGTCCACCACCTCCTCCTCTTCTCTGTCCAGTACTTCAGTGCCAAGCCCTACTCGGTCTCAAACTACTAGTGTTACTATGTTGGCGGGAATGGTCAATTCCATGGAAGCCCAGGCCGCCAAGCTGCAGGCTGCCAAATCCTCGCCGCCACTGTTCCATGGCGTGCACTGCGGACATCCTGTGTTAGACGGCTCAGGAAAGTCGGAGACCCGTTCCCCGGAGCCTACAGAGTTGCATAATAGTGATACCAAGGCCCTATATTCCTCAGACAGTGGGATGCAGACCCCTTCCTCTGCACCGGCAGCAGCAGCAGCAGCAACAATGGCTGCAGACGTTTCTGTAGATAGTGCCAAGGCTAGTGCTAAAGTGGACCCAGTTTCATTGCTCAATTCCCCTTCCACCAGAACCACAGAACCGAACTGCTTGTCTGCCAGCCCCCCAGAAAACAAGATGCCATCAGAGGGCGATGAGAACTCGAACCACAGTGGCATAATAAACGACATCACAGCTGACAACCCTACCTCCGCCGGATCCTACCTGGACTCGGGCTCCAGCAAGGTGTACAACCACGACTCTGGGATCGGGAGCTCGTCCGAGAGGTCCGACGACACGCCCTCCGAGCCGGGGGACAATGAGTTCAGAGGTCACCCCGCCGAGTCGGAAGAGCTGACCAAGTCGCAAAAGCTGCTGGAGTGCAAGCCCGAGACGAAGCAGGTGACTGTGGCGTACGTGATGGAGCAGGATCACGCCGCACAGCAAACCAAGGACAAAATGGACATGGCACATCTGCCCTTCACAAAAGAAAAAGTTGCCTCGCTGGGGCACCTGAAAAATCACACGAACATGTACGGACAGCATACGAGCGAGCTCCACCCAAACAATCAAGTTACAGTGCTACAGTGGTCAAGCAAAGACGCAAAGCCTTTTGCTGACCATAAACATTTATCAGATCCCGAACTGCTGGTTAACTGTCGGACCGGGAAGTTAAAAAACGGTCCTGTAATGTTGGACAGGTCATTGCACAAAGACTTGGGCACGTCTTCTCCTCCACCCAAGGCTATGGCAATGTCCGACATGGGCCACAACCCTGGTCTGACATTGTCAGACATTGACCACAATCCTGGTCTGACAATGTCTGACATCGGCCACAATCCTAGTAGGCGAGCTTACAGGAAAGGTGTGTATTCCGAGAGTAGGAAATATTTACACAAACTCATTCAAACAGTAAAATATTCGATTTATGTTGTAATGGAAAAGACCTTTTCTTTGGTTACTGAAAAGACTTTGGTTACGGAAAAGACTTTGGTTACGGAAAAAAAATTTATTTTGGGGGGTTACAGAAAAGACATTTTTTGGGGGTGTTACGGAAAAGATATTTTGGGGGAATTTCAGAAAAGGGATATTTGAGGGAATACGGAATGGACATTCATCTTAAAAAAATATATTTCTTGTTGACATACATACACAGAAACTTCTCCCTGCTCAATTAGGCACAGGTACTACTGCTCTATACTACTGCTCATAATAAATTCAACAAATATAATTATTTATTGGGTGTAGTGAAATTTTATTTTATAATGTTATGGGAAATACAAACATTACATAGATATTTCTTTATTGAAACGTGTTTTATCTTTTCTCTGTAGGCAAATACAAGTACTGGCAAATATCTTAAATGTCAATATTTAATAGAATGACGTTAATTATTGAAATTGCAACAATTCCAAAATACTATTGGAAAGATTTATTTCGTGTGGTTTGGTTTGAAATACATATTATTATTTTTTATATTTTAAAGTTAATTTTATTTACACAAAAGTTGCCGTTTCGTCAGATTGGATTTTTTATATACTCAACAAAATGCCAGCAAATATTTTGTGGGGAATCTTTCTACCAAATTTTGGAGCACCTTGAGAAATCTAGTGCCATTCTCCTAATTCTCTGGCCTTCATTCATTTCGCTAAGTATATTTGATAAATATATACACGGTGAGCATAATCGGTAAATGAGAAAATATTTTTCCAGTTGAATCTCTTCACTATAAATCTTGATTCAACCTACTAGAAACTTTACCAACAAACGTAATATTTTTTCATTCTATCTTAAATCTGGGAAAAATAGAGTTCATTGTTGTCATTTAACACGTTCGCTGACAGTCTTTTTTTTTTTATCTTTCAAAAATTGTCACAAAATATTAATGGCTCAATCGAAGCACAATAAAATACTAGTAAAAGACAGCTGCCCTCTGCCGTTGCTACTGCCAATTTATGTGATTATTCGGTGTGACTAGTGCTTTTGTTAACATTAAAACATTTGGTAAAATTACTACGACATACTAGCAAAAATAAGAAAACCACAAATACGAGTATAGTCATAGTTAATATGTTTATTGTAATTGTTGACATATATAATATCCACTCCTGACCAGAACTCCAAAACAATTATTATATTCATGTCAATATCCCATATTTTGGTGATTGCCAACAGACAACTTTTGGAGTAAAGTGTCCCAAGATCAAACCCAGCATCAATGTCCATTGAAGTTAGTTTCCATGATCAGATGATCAGATGTAATGTCTGAATTATTTTAGTACAGTTATTATTTGGTCCTGAATTGCCAGGAAAATTGTCACACATGGGTGAAATATTCCAGCTGTAACGTAAAACAATAATTCACTCACTCGCCATGGAAATAGTTAAATATATAAAATTAGGTCATAATAATGTTTTGTCATTATGTTCAAATTACCAAATCAACATGGAATTGGTCCCAGAAATAATCGTAAAATGCACATATTTGTACCTGTTTTATTCAGTTTGATATGTTAGGTACAGTTGCATTGTGCATATCCAGTTATTCACCTTAGTGGTTCTCATAAGATCTACATATAGTGTTATGCTTTCTTGATTCTTGAATGAAATATGAATTCAATTTTGATATACAGTCTTATATGCAAAGTGTATGGAATGGCATTTAATAGCATCCCAATTTCAAAACACTCCTGTGCGGGTAATACCTTCAAGCCCCCTAACTTACTTGTGCTAGCAGCCGACTAAGAATTGAAGAACTATTTTTAGTGTTCTAATTTTGTTCTCATATGGAGTGGGTGGTAGCACAGTGATAGAACGTTGGACTTCGGAGCCAAAGGTTCCAGGTTCAAATCCCGCCCCGGGTGCCCGGCACCTTTCTGACGTGATATTGATAGGATACGCTGTCTGTAGAGTGGCAATGCAGTTATCATGCTTTGTCATCAGCCGGTGCTCGCAGGTTTACTGCAACATTCAGCGCTACGGATGTTGCAGGTTTTACTGCAACATTCAGCGCTACGGATGTTGCGGGTTTCCTCCTGCCCTAAACTGATACATGTGAAAGAATCTTGAAAGCTGCTCTAAACCACAATTTTTTTTAATAAGATAAATTGTTCGCATATATATCATGATTTCTTATTGTTTCCAGGCCTATCTTCATCAGATGGTGATTTGCTGCATCCTTCATCCCCAAGATCCCAACCCAGTCCTGATCTGGGAGCTGAGAATCGGCCACTTGGCTCAGACACTCTCAAGAACAGTCAGTCTCACAAGAACTCTCTGTCCCCTGCTAGTGTTCCCGATAGAATGTCAAATTACCAGTGCAATACTTCAAGTCCTGAGTGGCTGAGTCTCCCGGGTTTGGCATCACAGCCCCAGAGCATTGTATGTGATATTGACGCTGCGGCTGTCGATCCGCACGATTTGAGTCCGAATTTCAATCCCAGCGGGAGGCTGGAGCCCCACTCACCGTCTGGCATCGGACTGTTCCTAGCCAACAACGACGGGAGGTGCCTGGTGGACATGGACAGCGTGCAGTCCACTGTCAAGGGCATGATTCCCCGGGGCATGGTGGCGCATTCGCCCGACAACGTGATCGGCTCGAACATCACCAGCAAGTACTCAAAGCGGTCATCGCCAGTCAATGTGAACATGCTGAACCACATGTACGCACCGGGCCTGCCACTCCCTAGACGTCTGACCGAGTCCATTCAGAGGCTGGTCAAGCCCCTGGGGGACCCATCCCTACCTCAGATGAGAGCCTGCAAGGCCGCGGGAGCTGGCGGGGGTACAAAGTACGGACCAAACGGGGACAAGTCGCCTCGCGCTTCTCATGGAGGCCGGTCTCCGGGGTCAAACGTCCCTCGGGGTAACGCCAGCGGAGGTGTGGTTCCCACGAGTCAGGCAGCATTAGCATCAGCGTCGGGCGTGACCCAAAGCATGCCCAGTCTGCAGCAGAACACTGTGAGTGGAGCAGCCGTCTCTACCAACCACGGTGCTCTGGCGGCGCTGGGGGCACAGGCGTACACATCCTCCGACGGACATTCAGGTAGTCATCTGTCCACTTCAGTCCACCCGCCGTCGTCTTCATCTCTGTCAGATAGGAACCTGAACTGCAGCTCTCTACAGCATTCCATATCTCGCGCCACGTATTCGTCCTTGTCCCTGGAGAATCCGTTCGGCGACGTGAGTGGTGGCGAAGCATTGGCTTTGCAAGCCTGCGCTGCCTCGGGCGTGGGACCTAGTCAGCATCCTGACCCAACGGACTCGGTACCGTCATCAAACCAGCAACTGGGTGACACGGCTGAGCAGCTAGTGCCTTTGTCTTCGTCCCACAAGTGCAATACTCATAGTGGACACTCGTCGCAAGCTAAACTCCTATATGCAAACTCTACGTCTGCTTCTGCGGACGAATCAGACTCTACATGCGTCGCAAACCAAGCACACCTCCAATTTGATCTCAATGACAGTTGTAGTGCCGACAGCCATAATAGGACGAGCGTGGGTGGAGGGAGCGATGCAAGTGGTCGCGACCCGGGCGGTCGTCTTGTTAACTGTGTCCAGCCCAGAGCGCCAGCAGAGGCACCATCTGCTCCGCCGTCGTCCGTGGGAGAATCTCAAAAGAACGGAGGCGTGTCCCAAGCAGAGAGGCATCATCCATCGCATCATTCCACAGAGCAGAGTGCAGGGAGTGATGTCGATCATGTCATGGACTCGGACAGCAGAGCTCAAAGGCAGCTATGTCGACCACCACAGTCAGAGTCGGTGCACACTGACAGCTTGGAGGTGCCCAACTCATCTGCAGAAGTGCCAGATGCAAAAGCAGAAAAAATGGGTTCAAGCTACGGGGCCGATCATGTAGATTGTGCGGAGGTCCCCAGTGTCGTGGAAGATGACAAGGTGTTGTTGACAAGTGACAAATTGCAGGAAAGTGCTAGCGCGAAGGATGCTGAACATCCAAACACTCCAGATCTATGCAGTTCAGAGGCAGCTAATATCTCTGTTATCCCCACACAATCTGTCGAAGATACTCCAAAAAACGATGAATCAGCATCGTTGAAGAAGGAAAATGAAGCTGAGGTTGGTGCACAAAGGCTTAGCGATCCTCCTCCAAGAAAGGAGGATAATGATGAACCCAAGCATTTCAAGAAAGTGGCAGAGTTACTTAAAACAGCAGCATCAGACTGCACTATTAGCCTCAAGCCTAAAGCAGAACCCCCAGTATCTGTGGAAAACAAGGCATCCAAGCCTGCTCAAGAATCTGCGTTTGGCACTGCTGTCAAAGATCACGGAAACTTATCTCAACATTCTCATCCTCCTCAACCTCATCCTGAACCTGACACTGTGCAGACCAGGAGGATCATGCGGAAAAGGAAATCCACTCACAGCGAGAGCGACGGCAACAGCAAGGATGGAACCGACATGGTAAAACCCGATGTTCCCGTCACAACAGTGGCAAAATCGGCTTCAACAGAAGCAGTTGCCGCAAATCCACAGCCGATGACGACGACTTCAGTGCAAAGAGCTCGAGAGACGAGGAAACATCACAGCGAGGAGAAACAGAAGCCCTACCACGAGGAGGTTAATGACTCGACAGTCGTGACGGAAAACACCATCGCTCAGGAACACAAGGACAAGTCTGAAGCTGTTCCCCATGAGACGCAGGAGGACATGGCCGACCTTGAGGAGAAGGTCCTGCCTCGAGAGAAGCATCAGCAGCACCACATGAAGGACGCGGCTCCCGACAAAAGGCAGGAGGCACATGGAGGCATCCACAAGGAAGAGGATCAGGCAGTCAGACGAGGCAACACTACTCGACGCAACAAGAGTCTTCCTGTCACCCCTGCTGGAGTTCCTCCTGGCCCTGCCGCCCCACCACCCCCTGGGGACAAGTCTCAGTATTGTGAGTACAGTTACGGTTACTATTGTTTGGCTTCTGCTGGTGTGCCCTCATTACATTACAGATAGATTCAATACAGTGGTAGAACGTTTGGACCGGAGCCAAAGGTCCCAGGAGCCCAGCATCAATGTTTGCGAAAATTACCTTTCTGACACAATCGTGATAAGATGCTTTGTCTGTACCATGGCACTGCAGTTATCATCCTTGGTCTGTCAGTACCAGTCGGTGCTTGCAGGTTTACTGCAACATTAGACGCTACAAATGTTGCTGGTTTCCTCCTGCCCTAAAACTGACAAGTCGTCGTATAAGTGAAAGAATCTTGAAAGCTGCTATCAAACCCAATTCTCGTTCTTCTTGCATTGCCATTATTACATCAAAGTACGTAACAGTCCTGAAAGGATAAATAGATAATCTCACCCAAGTGGCTTGGAATATCAATTATGTCAACACGAGTCGTGAAAGTTATTAAATCAGAGGATTTATTAACTTTCATCGACGAGTGTTGATATATTTTATATTCCAAGAGATTCTATTTATCACCAAATATAATTTTAAAGTCATTAAAGAAGAAAAATGCCACATCATAAAGATTTTACTGTG
>JAUTBT010068947.1:0-13910 GCA_032361225.1 Lepetodrilus schrolli
CATCAATGTTTGCGAAAGTTACCTTTCTGATGCGATATTGATAGGATGCAATGTCTGTAGAGTGGCAATGCAGTTATCCTTGGTCTTGTCAGTACCAGCCGGTGCTCACAGGTTTAGTGCAACATTCAGCGCTACGGATGTTGCAGGTTTCCTCCTGCCCTAAACTGACAAGCCGTGATATAAGTGAAAGAACCTTGAAAGCGACTCTAAACCCCAATTCAAAAACAAACGAAAAATGTACATCCAATTCTATATTCACTTGCTTTGACTCAAGACTCGGAACAAAGAGTTACAATTTTTTTTATCCATCGTAGTATTCCAGGATATTGGCCAGTAAAATTTTCATTTTAGTTATTTTAGAAGTGGCAGGTAATAGCGCAATGGTAGAACGTTGGACTTAAGAGCCAAAGGTTCTAGGTTCAAATCGCGTCCCCGGAGGCCTGGTATCATTGTTCACGAAAGTTGCTTATCTGACTCGACATTGATGGAATGCATTGTCTGTAGTGGCAATGCAGTTATCCTTGGTCTGTCAGTAGCAGCCTCTGCTCGTAGGTTTACTGCAACAATCAGCATTACAGATGTTGGTGGTTGCCTCCTGCCCTAAACTGACGAGCTGTGATAAGAGTGAAAGAATCCAAGTACAAAAAATAAAATAAAATAAAAAATTACGAGTCTTCATTTCTGCTGTTTACTCTAAATACCAACAAAGTAAAAATGTTATTAAATCTCAATAGGAAAATGCACTTTGCATTAGTTCTCTAAAATAAGGCTCATTATGTAGTCTGGAATTATTTTAGAAAGTTTGACAAAAATGCAGCTAGTTAAATACTTGTACATGCTCTCTGGAAAATATAATATGGCCAACATAGTTACTGCTTAAAAAACGAAAATTTCAGTTGCCGTCCTCTGCTCATCAACTTTAACCTTTGATCAGAATTATTGCAACATTTTCTTTTACACTAAGTGACAAGCCTTGATATGAATAAACACACACAATACATTATAAATATACAATATATGGCTTATACTATAGTTCCGTTATATTTAGTTGTGTAGATGATCAACAGTAGGTAATTTGTTGTGGAATTTCAAAATTTTACAAAATGAGACCACTGAATTTACCTGACCTGTGCAGACAGCGATTAATTATGTTTGAATAATGAATTTAAGTCTGCTTGTCAGGGTGTGAGAGATGTATGTTGTGTTTCAGAATCATCCAGCCTTTGATTCTTGACCAAAACTACATCAACATTAAGAACCAAGTCATCAAGGCAGAAAGACGTATCCTGAAGGAGCTAGGCTTCTGCGTTCATGTGAAACATCCACACAAAGTAGGCATAATGAAATAATCCATCTAAAGTTGTATTGATTTAAAAGTTATTAAATCAGCACAGTAACTCCTACTCTATTCCAAATACCTTCATAATTGTGCCACAATTTGTGTAAAGCAATGTTAAAAAGACTTGTTGATTTATTGTTCATTTTCATGTTTGTACTTATTTTCAGATAATTGTGATGTACTTGCAAGTTCTGGACAGTGCTAACGACCGTCGATTAGTGCAGTGTGCATGGTAAGCATCAATTTGCCTCAGGTTTAATCCTTTGCTTAGGAACCTTCAACACATCTACCTTCATACAGGAGATTAAGAATGCCGAATTCTTATGTCAATGATACAAATTCATCCTGGTAAGTTCCTCATCCTACTTTTTATGCCTATCTTTAGCCAAGAGGTTAGAATATGGTAGTAACATTCTATTCTTTTCCTTTTGCCTACCTCAGCATAGGTGGGTAGAAGTGTTGAATTGCATCACCAGCCATTGAATGAGCAGCGTTGTTGCCCCCTCCCAAAGCAAGCAACAACTTCATCTCGCCCGATGCCACCCTTCCCCACTCCATTCCTTGAAGAACACACTGGTGGATCGTTACTTGTTGGATGTTGCATTGTGAAGACTACTGGACGACGAAGAAATAATGTGCTTAGCTAAATCACACCAGTGTGTGGGGAAATGTTGAAACAGAACCAACAGTTATTGCTTGTTAAAGCGGTAAATACTAACTGTAAAGTTGGCATGTATTAAAGACAAGTAAAAGTTGGTGTGCAACTACAGACAATAACTTGATTACAGTGTTCTAGTAATTGAGACTCTTTCAGATACTGTGTCTGAAGATGGACAAAGGGACCTTGTTTGGTGGCAAGACCCTCCGATCTTCCGAGTAATGGGGAATCGCAAGTCTTGGTATAACTGTTTGCATATATACCAACAAGTGGTAACACAAGTGTGGTCAATATGCCATACTTTCAAATTGACTTTTTGTGGGAGACTGGCTAGGGTAGATGAAGTTGGAAGCTTTCAAAATGATACGTTTCTGTATCTCCCAAGTAAAATGCTAATGTTGTGGAAAGAAACCATGGTATTTTTGAGATGAGGTAAGTGATTTATATATTCAATATTGTGGCTGTTTGAGAAAAGTAGCTTGTGAGATTGGGCGACTTCCCAGTGATGAATTTGTATCTCTGTTGATAAAACTTATGGTTGTATTGACTATAATGAATTAACTGTTAGAAACCAGTCAATAATGTGCATTATTCATTTCAGGAACTACATGAATGATAGCTTCCGTACCAATGTGTTTATGAAGTACCAGCCAGAAGCAATTGCATGTGCCTGTATATATCTGGCTGCAAGGCAGCTGCAGGTAAGATGAATTGCTAAATAGCATATAGGTGTATTTCAAAATCTTGTTATAATTCGCTTTCTATTGCCAGCTAACGACTACAGTGCTGTACTAGTGGTTATCGTAATGGTGGGTTCTTGGAACAGAAAACTCGAGATTTTGTTATTTTTCTCATGTTCACCAAACCACCTTTATTGTTATCAACTGTCTCGCCTTTTGGTTACCATTCCATAATAAACCATATTTTATGTTTTGCCAATTTTTTTACAACGCAAACCAAACTAAATCATAGAACATTTCCAATTAATATTTGCCATATGTAATGAAAAATGTACTAAATGTTCTAAGTTAACAAATTGATTTCAATTTGCATAGAACAGTTATAGCTACAAATGATTGTAAGTTAAATTTTCAGGAACCGCTACAAGTGTATGTTTGATTGCACGAACCACTTTTATGGCTTCATTAGTTTTAGCTAACCATATTCTCAAGTATTGTAGCAATAAAAGTGTTTCAGGCAATGGACTTACACTTGTAGTGGGTCCCTAAAGTTTACACTTGCATATCAGTGTTATTTGTAATTGAAATGAATACTAAGCTTTAAACTTTTTGTTTGTATCAGGTTCCCATGCCAGAGAGTCCTCCATGGTATTCCTTGTTTGAAGTGGAAGAATCTCACATACGGGATATATGTATAGCTTTGCTTAAGCTATACAATAGACCAAAGGTGGGTATTTCATGTTATAAGTTGACTATGGTCATTTGTACACTGCTGAGCCACACAGGATCTATGATTTTTGTATGTAGGCTCGCCTAAAGAGAATATTATTAAGATAAAATTAAGTCGATTTCAATATTCCTTATAATCAATGCAATGTGGCCCAAATCATTGAGGCTGTATAAATAGTGTTTTTTTTCAGCCAAATTATGATGAACTGGAAAAGATTGTTGAGAAAGCCAAGAAAATTCAAGTGGAAGCCAAGCTGAAGGCAAAGGGCCTCTCTGCCCAGTATGGAACTCCAAACTCTACATCCAGACAAAGTATGTGCCCTTGGTGTATTAGTGAAGGCGTGCACCCACTTTCACTATTTATGAAAATATGGAATAGAAAGTTAATGAATTTCATTGGCAGTGCATTTGGTGATAATTGTAATGGTAGAATTACTAAAGTTGTTTCAATGAAAACTAGTTGCATGAAGTAGAGATACGGATTTAAGACTGCTGCAACTGTGTAGAAACATTTTAACATTAGAAATGATTTATTTCCCAGTAGGTTAAAATTATAGCATACGAGTGAAAGATAGATTACCTGTAGCAATGTTAAGCAGATATTAACTCGTTCATGATTGTTGATGTCCATATTTCAGATTCTCCCAAGAACATCAGTCCTAATCCTTGTGTACTACCAGGTATGAAGAAGGTAATTCTGGATGATCATCATTCCGATGGAAGGTACGTTTGTCAAAAAAGTAAATGAATAGATTTAAAGTATGCCAAGGATTTTATGCAAGCTTCTGTTAACATGTTTTTCAATCTAGATTTGTAAGATTAGATTTTAATTACGACTTTCTGGGACCCTATTTATCAGTTTATTTACATTGCAGTCATGGACGAAACCACAGCTCGAAGAAAAGGGGTCACTCTGGTAGTGATCGGAGCATTTCAGACAGGAGCAGAAGCCGATCTCGGTCAAGGTAATGTAGCTACTTTTTGTTTTGATAAATTCCTGCAGTAACATTATACAATATTTTATTTCCAATGAATTGCGTATATATAATCTTTGAAACTGTTCACACAATTTTTGCAATTTTGTGCGTTTTCAGGTCAACAAGATCGTCGTCCAGCAGAAGTACAAGTAGAAGTCCATCCCAAAAGAAGTTCCGCAGTCCATCTAGGAGGTACAAGAAGGAGCGGAGACTCTCGCCTATCAGATACCCGTACAAGGATTACAAAGATAAACACGCACACAAGAAGAAGAGGCAGTCGCGCTCCAGGTCACGGAGCCACTCTCGCGAGGACCACTACATGTCCAAGTCCAGTCTGAAGAAGTACTACAAAGAGAAGGAACGTGGGTACAGTCCAGACAGACATCGGTCACGCAAACACCGGAATGGTCACAGAACCAGTCCAAGAGAGAGATACGATAAATATCGACGGTGACATGATCTGCAAGTTGGAGAATGAATGAAAGATGTGTGAAAGAAATGACTTTGCCAGTAAGAGTATGTTGAGTATGTCATTTGGCCATGCCAAGGAGCATTGATGAGAAATTTGTATTTTTAAGACAATTATATAATAATCATAATAGGAGAAAAAAAATGGCTGTTATTTTTGAAAATATTATTTGTAACTGATATAGGTACTGAAGTGTAATTATGTTAATTCCACCAGCTGTCTGAGATTCTATCATTTTCTCTCGGAATTTGATGCAATGTAATGGTTTTGTTTATGTTAAAAAGTATATTTGTTTTTGTAAGGTATAACTGACCTTTTAATTGACATTTTGGTATCCATTTTGTCTCCCCAAGAATACACTAGATTTTGTTCATTCCATGTCTACAATAACTGAAATTGTTACTACCCATTTGTGCCTGCTCACTACAAAGATATTATGTTCTCAGGGTCTGTATCCTTATTTGGATCTGACAGTAGAATTCAATTGATTTGGTCTACATATTTTGTACAGGATGAAACTATATGATGGATGTATATAGATACATTATTTTATTGAATAAATGAATTGCAATTGAATAAATGAATTGCAATAAGATCAAATCTGTGTTCTCAGCTTGTTAGTGCTTTATAGAAATCAATACCTTGACAGAAATTCATCCGGGTTGCGGGTGGTAGCACAGTGGTAGAACAATTGGACTTCGGAGCCAAGGTTCCAAGTTCAAATCCCGCCCCGGGGTCCTGGCATCAATGTTCGCGAAAGTTACCTTTCTGACGCGATATTGATAGGATGCAGGATGCGTTGTCTGCAGAATGGCAATGCGGTTATCATCCTTGGTCTTGTCAGTACCAGTCGGTGCTCGCAGGTTTACTGCAACATTCAGGGCTACGGATGTTGTGGGTTTCCTCCTGCCCTAAGTCGTGATACAAGTACATGTAGCTACATGTCAATCTCATTAAAATCAGATCCGAAACTGACGTTAAGATATTTGGATACTCCCCCGTGTCATTTTGGGCAAAATAATGGCAACATACTGGCATTTAAGTAGCAAAACTAGATCCGATTTTTCATTAGATTGCTACAGTGTTTCATGGAGACCAAAATGTCACGTGTAAAATTCATTTTTGGACATCCACACCAGAATACCTATACTATCGTCCATGGTCACCCATACTCTTGTTTCTGAAAGCATTTAGGTAAGCTTCGTAATAATAAGCATTTGTTAATTTACATAAACTATGGCATTGTAACAATTATGTGCAATTAACTACTAGTATATATCTGAACTGACAAGCTAATTGTCATCTGAGTGAAGACCTGAAAGAACAGGAGTCAATTACAGTATTAATTTGTATTATCCAACATGGTTCAAGATAACTCTTGACATAAATGTATTATCTTGCACAGTAGTGTAGTGCATAACACCTGGAACGATTTTCATTGGCTGGTTACATGGCTTGCATCACAATTTTCTCACACCTGTCATCGTGATAGATGGTTTCATTGGTTGGTACGGTTGGGTGGGAGGATGTATTCATCCGCCACTCCCTATATGACAAACCAAATAAATCAATTTCTTACTTTTTGTAATTGAAAAGTGAAAATGTTTGCAGCATTAATAAAAAAAATCCGTTTATATAGCGATCACTAAATATTTTTATTAAGTATTATTTTATGCAGAAGGGCGACGTCCGAAAGATGGAACAGGCAAATAAGTTCAATGTGCACTGTTATGTAAAAAAAATAGAGCATCAGCACGTGGACATTGATATTTTTTTTGGTATTAATGGTGCAAACATTTTCATTAAAATTTTTTTGTTAGGGCATACAAAATCTGAAATTGAAGTTTTTTGTTTGCCATTCCATGAAGTATTTACCGAGATAATATACGGAATAGGGGTGTCAATGCAATTCATGCCAAACTATAAGCCACATTTATAGACGGCTAGCCGAGTCGGGTGCCATAGTGTTAATGGTGTAGAGCTGTGAAGAAGATTTTTGGAAATACAAAATCGGTGATGTGCAATGTATGCCACGTGATATTTAGTATGTAAACTAGGAGCGGATGGTAGTGCAATGGTAGATCGTTGGACTTCGGGTTCAAATCGCATCCAGGGAGCGCGGCATAGTATTCGCGAAAGTACGATCCTTTATATATATATATACTTGGTTGTCAATATCGCCCGGTGCTCGCAGGTTTACTGCAACATTCAGTGCTACGGACCTTGCCGACTTCCGTAATATAGGGCTAACTGAAGAATCTTGAAAGCATAAGCATATTTTAAATAATTAATAAATAATGTAATTCAAAACAGAAAACTAAAGAATTTAAGCTCAAATTTAGTTAAACATTATCGTAAATATCTGACCGTATTATTAATTAAAGTTCGAAAAATGTAATTTTAATAAGAAATGGACAGCACATGATATAGATGAATATGTAAAATAACATATTTTACATCAATACACAGTGGACATTGGTTGGCATTGTTTGATTAAACCTTGTAAAGATTCAACTAACGAAATAATGACAAATAATCTTTTGAAGTTAAATGAACAACATAGACCGTGCAAAGTGTTGGTTGTTGAACACTTACCACGTGGGTAATACAGTTATGCCCAACTTTAAAGGAGTCTACCTTTAAAACATGATAATTTAAAATGTTATAATATGGTTAAATACATGCATTTCCATGTAAACAATAATAAAAAATTGTTTTCTTATTTGGGATGTTAATAGGGAAAAAAAAGTATCTCGGAAATCCAAGGTTTGCAGGAACTGCCGACATTTAATGAGAAGGGGCGTAATCACGTGATGGGACGTCATAGTTGATATTCTGTCCATATTAATCGTCGCCTGAGAACCAGCTTATTCTAAGTCCCACTACAACGGTTTCGAGAAAATGGCGTGTACAATTTTTCGTATCCTTATTTATAAAATGTGGTGGTTTACAGCTGTAAAGTTTTACATATACATGGATTAAGACATAATTATATAACTTATACAAAACAAAAATAAATTAAATCCTGTTAGTTTTCGTAAAAATGCACATTTCTGTTTGGAGATAAAACGTTTTTCTAAAACTAAAGCACTAAAAATTGAGTTTCATAGTTTTCTATGTCCATAAATCTTCATTAATCACATCAAATGTTTGTAATAGCATTTGGAGATAGAACAGTTTAGTCTGAAGTTGTATCATTTTAGATTGTTCTATCCTATATTCTACCTTTATTTTGAGGCTAAAACTTCGCGAGGAGATAGAATAAGGGCCCAATTAACCCATATAACCTTAACTCCATTTTTTTTAAAGCTGGACTTAGAAACACTCTGGTTCTCAGGCGACGATATTGTTATAGAAATAGCTAGTAGCAGTTTTTATAATTGCAGTCGAGTGTTGAGGTAGCATCCAGTGTCCTCCCTTGTTATTATATTAGATTGCTAGGGGATGATGACCTAGACTGGTAGCATGTCTCCTTTATATTATTATTTTTTTTTAAAAATGTTTTCTTTTTTTTTCTTTTAAATAAATGACTTTATTATATGATCTATGTAGATAATATGTATAAATAACTTTTACTATTCTATCACTGAACCCCTGTCTAACTGGGAGACTGCCAGCTCGCCATAGGTTAATTGGCATCTCGTAGTGAACCGATTCTCACCTGTATCAGTATCATTCTACTTAGTCTGGTATTTTGAATGCTCCTAATCACAATTAATGTAGCATAGTAATAATGGCAACGTGTATGAATCATCTACACATAATACAAGTACAAAGAAATTCATCATGGAAATTATAAACATATATAATATATACGATCTGGAAATACAAGAATAAATAAATAAATAAATAGTGGTGTATTGCTGCGCAAATGGACATAATTATATATACTGACTAGGATGTAACAATCTGTATTCTATGTTCAATACAAAGAACGCTAATAGCACATGTTCTATCTTCTGTAACATTATTAATTACCATTTCTCGTGTTTACCTATCATGTCAGTGTATATATGAAACCACACAGACAAACATAAATAGAAGATAAAAAGTGAGAAAGAAAAAACCCCGTTCAATTCAGTGTTGCCTCCCGCGATGTTTCCCTTCGAAAATCCAGCGTCAATCTCTTTGCACGACGAGGTGAGTTGTACACCAATATGGCGTCCATCAGTGCCTGGTGTCTATCCACAGACTCAGGCAATAATCAAAGCTTCTACTGCTGACCGGGTCCCGAGCACACCCGTCCCGACACTGAGTCACATGACCCGCGCTTCCCAGACGATTGCAGACTGTGCACACACTCCGACAAAGATTTCTCTTCTCCAGTCGGTGGATCGTTTGCAATGAGTCCCCTGTTGCAGACTTCCTCATTAAAAATGCGCTCCTTTTATAAAGCTCATGTGTGAACAGTGTATCAAGCAGGGGGAATTGGGAGTGGGGAATACTGTCGGCGAGGGGCTGGAATGTCGTTGTTCCCGGCATAAAGAGAAGTAACACGAATAACGTCACCATGGGAACCAACCAGTGCATACTGAAATGTAGAAACACTGTGAAATTTCAAATCATAACATTAGACTAGTTACTAATTAATGTACAAATACTGCAGTATTTTCTCATTTCGATTTGAACCAAGTTTGTTACATGCAGTAGAAGAGTTAATTTTATTTTTATATCTATTCGTCGTAAGACAACATTTCATTTTGAAGTCACGTCTGATAACATAAAGAGGGACAGGTGGTAGCACAACGGTAGAACATATCAAGATATATTGGAACTCAAACAGCTGTTCAATAACCGGTTGTCTCCCTTGACTATGCTGACTCACGCTTCCATAGGGATATCACGCTATATTGACACGTATTCGTACATATCTTGAAATTGAAGTTACTAAATCCCCATTACAAGTAGATTCCAGTAGAATGGCATATTGCAAAGATCTGAATCATGTTTTCATGATTATTCTCTAAAAATTACAACTGTCTTTTTAACGTCAAAGTGTTACGATCCCTGACCACCGACGGCGGCAAAATGAGAAATTCACCGACTTATACTCAACCAATATCCAAATACAACCGACAAACACATGCTTATACCTTCATCTTTCTACCAATCGCATCTATCCAGTAAGTTGCTACAATTAGGGACCGTAATTTTCACGCTAAAGTTAATATTCTACAACCGATGTCGATGCAAAGGTGAGCACCCACGCATTTTCCCCGAATTTAACAAATTATACGCGAAGTACAAGTTGGTAACCTGCTCATTTATACATGCACAACATTGTACATGCATATTAAATTAAAGTAAATTAAGATGTTAAGTGTAATTTAGACATCATCTAAGAATACTTGATGCATACGAACTCGCCAGCGAGCCGTAATTTGTATATGAGTTTATTTCGCATACGGTAACACCACCCTGTATCCACACATGGATTACATAAAGGGACAAAACTCTGTCCAGGCCCACTGGCATAGTTTGAATAGATCTTCATATGGTTTGGACTTCGAAGACAAAGGTCCCGGGTTCAAATCCCATCCCGGAAGCCCGGCATCAATGACCTTTCTAACGCGATCAGGATGCACAGGATGCGCCGTGTGTACCGTGGCAATACAGTTATCATCCTTGGTCTGTCAGTATCAGTCAGTGCTCGCAGGTTTACTGCAACATTCAGCGCTACTATACTAATGTTGCGGGTTTCCTCCATCCGTGATACAAGTAAACAATAATCTTGAAAGCGGCTCTAAGCCCCAATTAAAAATAATAAATAATAATAATAATAATAATAATAATAATAATAACATCTAAAAAATACTCAAAATGTTTGCTAAGTGAAGTATCAGAGTGATGAAACATACGTGGTGCGAAAGATAATCTGTAATCTCAAGTTTGTATGCAACATAGTCAAACTTAATAAAAACATTGGGGTTCACCGCGCAAAATGTCTCCACCAGGTGGCGCCGGTGCGTTATCGGGGAGCGCCAGTTTTCACGCTGCGATTTACGAGTCTCTAGACCGTGCCCAGCTTCTATTTATCACATAACTGTAGAAACTATTGTAATATCGATTTTTCAGTCACAAACACTATATATAGGCAAATGTCTTGGGAACTGGGTTAAAGCATGTGGACAAAATATAGTTCCAATTAAATGCGAAACTATTAATAAATTTGTTTGCATATTTAATTGAAGAAATCTTTTAACTTTATATTCGACAAATTAATTCCAAAGAAGAAGCTCTAAAAGAGGTCCAAAAAGTTTGATATCGCGTATGAATACAATTATAAAAATGTATTGTGTTATTGCGCTAGTGAAACTATTTATATTCATAGCATGGGTTTATTGCACTCCCGAACTCCAATGTTATGTGATAACTTATATTTATTATGAGTGAGTTTGATCAGCAACTAGAGGAACTAGACCACGTATATATTATTAACAACGGTCCATGAAGTCCAGAAATTAATACGCGTGTTATTATCTGGTATTTTAAGAGAGAACTACACACGGATAACATTATTCTTCGTCGTGAAATTAATGTTGTAAGTCATTCGCAAAAACTTGTGATTTACAACATTAATTCCACTCGTGAAAGATAATTTCTAATCTCTCGTAGCACGTGGGTTATTATTATATACTTGTTCTTATTCTTGTTTAACTGGCAAGTAGTCGATATTCTGGCACTAATTTAAGAGTTTTACATTGGATTTTGACATTAAAAAATATTATAGATATTCTAGATCTAAAAAAAATAATTTTAAATTATGTAAAAAAAACAATAAAATATATTCTATTTTACAAAATAATATAAAGGAGACATTCTACCAGTCTAGGTCAGCATCGCCTCGCAATCTAATATATAACAAGGGAGGACACTTGATGCTCCCTCAACATCGACTGAAATTTTCAATGTGCATATCTATTTTATTGTCAAGCTCTGTAGTTGTCTCAATGGTACCATTTCCTCTAAACCGCAGTTCTTACCATCATAGGTAATAGAGTTCAGCTTCACGGGTACATGCTCAGGTAATTGACTTCAGCTTCACGAGTACATGGTCAGGTAATTGACCAGCTTCACGGGCACATGATCAGGTAATTGACTTCAGCTTCACGGGTACATGTTCAGGTAATTGACTTCAGCTTCACGAGTACATGGTCAGGTAATTGACTTCAGCTTCACGGGTACATGATCAGGTAATTGACTTCAGCTTCACGAGTACATGGTCAGGTAATTGACTTCAGCTTCACGAGTATATGATCAGGTAATTGACTTCAGCTTCACGGGTACATCGTCAGGTAATTGACTTCAGCTTCACGAGTACATGATCATACGTTATTGAAATACATGCAATGATAGGTATAGTCCTTACTTGTGGTCATTTGATGCAGACCATGTATACAGATGTTTTGTGGTTATGGGTTATAACTATACTTTGTAAAAACAATCTAACCTAGGACCAAGCTACGTTTGGTGAACAGCAGTGCTAGATAGTTGTGGAAGATTTAAGACCTCATTACGTCGATGTTATGTAACTCTAGGTAACTCCATTGGTAATGTTGTTTAGTCTATGGGTAAGGTTTACGTTAAAGTTGCTTTACAATTTCGCCGTTTCGTACAGAAGGGCCAAGGAGTTAACCTTTGTAGTGTTGATGAACATCTTGTCCTTAACCGAGGAGAAGTTATTTTATATTAATAAAATGTCTATGAAACTTGATCATAATGGACTTGCGTTCTTCTGGATTGTGATCAGCTGTGTCGATCTATTCACATAATTGTCCTGGTCATGGAACATTAAATAACGCTGGCGTTAATTATAACTATTATACCGTGTATGCGGAAACATCACTGTGAACATCTAGTGTACATGCTCTTGACATCGACTAATATTCATTGGCTATTAGATTACCTCTGGTTAGTAATGTTTTGATCGGCGGAGTTTACTCACTTTATGATTCTCTCTTTACTATGAGAACACTTATTTATTGTCAGTGCAACATAACTAATCGTGTTATACTCCTAAGAATTATGCAGATAACAAATTAATCTAAATGACCATACAAGGGATATTATTAAATTACGGAAAGATAATATTCTCCTCATTGCTCTAAATCTGGCCTGCATTATCAGTGTGTTGATGTATTTTAATAAAACAATATGTCCCTCTCCATATGACATTCTATGAACATTTCTTATTTAAAACCAATGGTTAGTATAAATGGACCCCATTGGTTCTTAGTATGTAAGTCAGTGGTGGCATAAGGGTTAAACGGGGTTGCGAAGAAAGCTATATACTATCATGTATGTATTTCTTTGTTCATTCGAAAACCTCTAATGGTGTTGAAACTGCTGCTGTAAACCAGTTTAACCTATATTTAAATTAATCTTATCATTTAATAATACAATGGCACTCATCTCCAATATCGTGTAATTGACATACATTATTTGATATAGTTCACCTTCTATGAGTAAACGATTTGGTATTTTAAAATGAAGTAATTTGTATGGCTTATGGTCGGGTTAAAAGAGTACAGTATCTTTCCAACGTATACTACTTTCGACAATGCATCATTGGACACCATATGAATCCATATTTCCCAACATTTACAGGAATCACTTTACAAAATTAGTAAGCCAATCTATATGAAAATAAAATACTACCTTCGTGTCCCGCCACTGTACTATCTCAGCAAAGGTGTCCAACAAGTAAATCTTTCTGATCTGCACAACCCTTATATACATGTGTGACAAAGACACTGGACTCTGAATGGCATATACTACTGGCAGCTACTCTAGCAGCGTTTATGACATGTGGGCGTATCTCTCACTTGATATGGTAAATAAATAGAGATTAAGACGCGATATTGATAGGATGCGCTGTCTGTAAAGTGGCAATACAGTTAGCATCCGTGGTTTTGTCAGTACCAGCCGGTGTTCGCAGGTTTAGTGCAACATTCAGTTCTACAGATGATGCAGGTTTCCTCCTGCCCTAAACTGACAAGCTGTGATGTAAGTGAAAGAATCTTGAAAGCAGCTCTAATCCCCAATTCAAAAAGAAAAG
>JAUTBT010068958.1:0-13909 GCA_032361225.1 Lepetodrilus schrolli
TCTACAGACATCGCATCCTATCAATATCGCGTCAGAAAGGTAACTTTCGCGAACATTGATGCCGGGGCCCCCGGGGCAGGATTTGAACCTGGAACCTTTGGCTCTGAAGTCCAACGTTCTACCTCTGCACTACCACCCGCCCCCAGGACAACAGTTGCTATGGTTACCTTAGAGTTACACCAGTTTGTACAGGGCACAAAATTGTAAGCATGTTGATTTGAGAAGAAAATGTCATTGAACCACGTTGCAGTATTTATTCATCGATCATGCACATCCAGTTATCATTTGAAACAATCCCTCACTTAATTATTCTCGAGACAATCCCTCATTTAATTATTTTTTAAATAATCCCTCATTTAATCATTATTATGTAAGTAAATATGAAGGAGCAACATCCATTCTTCGTTCTCAATATTCCAATCATTGTTAAGAAGAAAAATAACATCAATTTTTTTTATAATGTATTTTTTTCCAATTTTTATGGGATTTGAATATATAATAGTATATAAATAATTTCCATTTAAAAAAAATTATATTTCCACACGTTCCCACAAATGTAAATATTGTACATAGACTATGCAAGTTCATAATAGGGTATCGTTTCTTGAAGGCCTCATATCCACTAAGAGGCCATAGCACTCTCGTAAATGCATGGTCACCATGTCATGTATACGACATTGCTACGAGAGTGCTCTGGTCTCTTAGTGAATAAGAGAGCTTCGAGAAGCGATACCACGGTTCATATTGAACGTGTAATTACCTCCCCTATCACTGATGAAAATATCAAATGAAATGAAATATTGTTTTTTTAAAATTGAACATGGATAAATTTGATCAAAATCATTCAGTTTTGAAAATTGCATACAATTTGTCTATTATTTTTTTTAGAGATTGTTCAGATTTTAAAAAAATGCTAGAGAACATTTTAAAACACTCATGAATCATTGAAAATACTACCGTTCTGGCCAGTAAAACTGTTCATACTGTCAGCAGAGCCCTGCTCTTTAGAATGATCGTATCGCTACATGAGTAGTAAATCTATGTTAACGTATATGAGTTACGACTCTCGTAGCGCTACGACCGTTCCGTGCAACAGGAACCAGAATGTATGTATGACTGCCAACATCTACATGTTGAGTATGGAATGCTATATGCCTTTAAATAGATCTCAATTATAAATATATACACTGTATTTTGTTGTTGTCGTGTACTGTATATTGTGTTTTAAATAATCTAAGTAAGATTTATGCAGTGATCAGTTTACTCTGTAAATAATCGTCATCTAAGCCTGGCACAAAACATGTTTATTTTAAATTTTGTAAAGTTTGGAGCATTCGGTCAAAAATATGGATTATGTGCATGATAAATGTCCCATGTTGTTATTGGTGGTGTATGGACATTGGCAATAAATACGAGGCATTAACAATGAAATTAGCTTGACACACTCCCTCTATCAGGTATTTTCATATTGCCAATACCTTGATCTTATTATTTGGTATTTTGTACAAGTTAAATCCTCAAATTATCATTGTACTTTCATGGTACTTTACTTTAAACTTCATCCTGCCTTAGAAAACCTAAATGGAAGATTCAATATTGTTTGCTATGTGTCCATTCAGAAAAACTAAGAAGATATATTCACAAATGTTTCCGCCCAAATATTCTGATATATCAAAACTAAGAACAAATCCCTCAAAATATATGTATATCAGTGGCAATATCCAATATAAAACTGTAATATTAAAACCAGGCTCAATTAAACATAAATTTCTATTTAAGCATCTTCTGTAGCAAGTTAATCCATATATCTATGAGAATTTTCTACAAATATGCAGATTTCCATGAAACAAGGATTTTATTGGCAATAAAATGTACATTTCCATGGTTTATCTTTCAGATGAAAGTTGAATTAATAATTATCATATACTGCTTGTGATGTCTACGTAATTATTCTGTTTAAAGTTTTTGCCAAGGCCCCCAACTTGCAAAAGAACACCTTGGCACTTTAACTCTCTCCATGCTGAAGGCAACTCGAGATGCCACAAAAGAGCAGAACCTGTGCCTAATCCAGCAGGGAGAGGGTTAAATATGTTGTCACAGTGATGTCGTCATACCTATACAAATTATACAGTTAATGTGTCATTTATGTTAATTTTACTACCGATGTTTTTGTTTCATGGGATGATGGTTGAACTGAACTTCGAAAATTATTTAACATAACACCATGTCAAGAAATTTTTAAAGGGACCTGAGAGATTTTTAAAGGGACCTGAACAGAATCTTCTATTTATAGAAAACAGTGATGATATTAGAACATCAACAGTAATTAAATGTCCTCAAAAATGTTTTATCAATAAATCAGCACTTTTCACGATTTATTAATGTATACTAAGGGGGAGTAACTTGCAGTGTTAAACTTGATTTTTCAAAACAAATACAAAAATAATCGACATGAAAAACAAGGTATTTCTCTGGGTGTATTTTTATGGTGCATTTGATACACAAAAGCATGGATTTTTGCATAAGTATCTGTACATATTACATATATACCGTAAGCAGTAGCAACAACTACCATTGGTAATGTCATCATATATTCGCCCCACTATCAAGTCCCTTTAATTCATGAAAATTTGTACGTTTATAACATAACTGTGATCTGAAAACAAGTTTGCATGGAATACTAAATCAATTATTAAAATTGCTGGTTAATTGAATATGGAATATATTGTGTATTTGTTAAGCCATTGTGGGATTATTTTATACACTTGATTGTTGCTTCCACTGGTAACGGAGACTGTTATAAGCCTATTGTGTTAAAGGTGCAATATCACTAAATAAATACCTGTTATACTGAACTCTCTTGTGTTGTCATGGAAACCAGCAGGCTCTCGTACAAAATGGCGTAACTAAGTTAACCACACCATTGATGTTAATGTTGGCTTAAAAGTTACGCTGGTGTGTACAGAACGCAGGACTCGACTCTCTTGTGTACAGAATGCAGGACTCAACTCTCTTGTGTACAGAACGCAGGACTCAACTCTCTTGTGTAGTCATAGAAATCAGCATGTCCATTGATGAGATGTCCTGGGCTGCGTTCAGGCTGCATAACACTACACTACAGTCCATTTCCCTTCATGTTTGGGGTTTTCTTACTATTTCCTATAAAACACTACGGGTTCAAAAGCTGAAGTAAAAAGTAGTGCTACGTAGTGTTGGCTAAGCGGCTACTGTAGCGCTATGTAGCACTTCGTAGAGAAATGTATTGCAGCCTGAACGCAGCCCTGGGCTCTTCTGTATGATATGGCGTAACTCTAAGGTAACAGGAACTCCAACTGTGGTCGTAGCCTGCAACCATTGCCTTAAAGTTCACCATTTCATACAGTAGACCCCAGGACATATCATCAACGGAAATTGTGCAATGGATACCCCACCAAGAAAGTGTGATTTGTTGCTTTAATTAACAATGCTGTGGGAAATCTTTAACCAATATGCCACGATGACAAACCAGTTTTTGTGTCATTTTTCATCACAGTATTTTGGTGATATTGTGATGTTTATAGTAGGAGGAAAACCTGTAGTAACTTATGGTAAGACCTAGGGGTGACTATTGAGGCCGATTCTACTATTGCAATACTATTGCGATAGTTGTGCTACTATTGCGATATTTAAAAAAAAATCATCTGCAAGTCTTATAGATGGATAGTTTACTTGTCATACATCATTATTTGTTACACGTCTGTAATTAGTGGGTAATGTAAATATAACTGGTATTTTTGTAATGACGGTGACTAAAATACAAAATCATACGACCTTTCACGCACAATCGAACCTCACTTTTGCAGATGAAATGGATTAGTATATTGTTGAATTGCTCAAGGATTTTCAACTATTTTGGTTTTAGTGTTTAAAAATAGTACACTATCGTAACTATCGATAGTTTAGGGTACTATCGATGGAAATAATCGATAGTTCAAGTTACTATTGATGTATTGCTATCAGACCACTCACAATCGTGATCTATCAATAGTTTGACCAATCGTTACACCCCTAGCAAGACCAATGGGCCAGAGCTGATACAGATAAACCAAAGATTGTATTAAAACATGAACAATAGTTTCTGTCACAGCCGCCACTTCTAGACAGTAATATTGCATTTAGGACAGAAAGGTATCTCTGCCAGTCAGTATTGAGGTGCAGTACATTGGAATTAAGCCTTGTATTGTGCAAACATAATATAAGTAAATTTAACCATGGTTGGTTTCCACTACTCGGCATAAGAGAAATTATTATATTTAATCCAACCCAAATAAAGTATATGTATTCGAGTGAAAAAAATCCTCAGTGAATGAACTACTGTATTCACTAAAGTAGAACAGGCTGCTATGAATTGTATTAAAATATATTAACCCTCTCCCTGCTGGATTAGGCACAGGCACGGCTCTTTAGGACATCTCTGGTTGCCTCCAGGATGGAGGGGGTTAACTAATCGGTACTCACTACAAACACCTAGGTGACATCTAGGAAATCAGGGTACGCTACTAAGAAAACAAGGAACTACATGAAAGAAATGCCACTGGGCGCTCTCGCGGTAATATTTTTAATCGTGTTCACATATTAAATCGCTCTCATGGTAATACACCAGATATTTCACAAACACATATGGAGTCATTAGATCTTGGTGTTGAATCATATCAGAAACAAACCATGATTCAATTCTAATTAGATCAGAGACAACCTCGATTATATTTGTATATTTGTCACAACCTAGCATTATTCATTACGAATTTTTTTCTTTTTTCTTTTCATTTTCTTTTTCTTTTTGAATTGGGGTTTAGACTCGCTTTCAAGATTCTTTCACTTATATCGCAACATCTGTAGCGCTGAATGTTGCAGTTAACCTGCGAGCATCGGCTGGTACTGACAAGACCAAGGATGATAACTGCATTGCCACTCTACAGACATCGCATCCTATCAATATCGCGTCAGAAAGGTAACTTTCGCGAACATTGATGCTGGGTTCCCGGGGCGGGATTTGAACCTGGAACCTCGTTATTAATTAAAAAATTAATAAGATCAATATGAAATACATGAAAACATTTATTCCATATAAACATATTTATATAACACATGTTTAGCAGCTAGTGCAGATAGCTGTATCAATATTGCAGTGACACTATTGTAGGTGACACCTCATGTGTCAATCCTAAGTGACACCTGCATCTTAACACCCAGTAATTTTGAATAGCACAGTCTACATCTTGCCAATATCTCGCCACTTGGCATCTTAACATTTCATAGCAAATCTCGCCCATGTCTTAACATTTCATAGCACATACATCTCACCCTACATTTCATAGCAGGTCTCCCCCAGATCTCAACACTTGGTGGCTCTGACATCCCTAACAGTTGATGGATCTCACCAATGTCTTAACATTTCATAGCACAGACAATTTACCCATGTGTTAATATTCAGTGGCAGACATCCCAATGCAGTGTGGTATCTACATCACACAGATCTCGATATTTGATGGAGCACACATATTAGCACTAAGAGACACTTACAACACAACACAAAGTGGTGTCCATGTCTCAGCACTCTATTGTGACATCCATTCATCGATGCATAGTGACATCCATCTCAACTCTATGTGATGCCCATATTGTGTCTCAGCAACACCCATAGTGTGACACCCATTTGGGGGGGACTGAGTGACACCCTTGTTCACCCATTTGCACCAATGAGTGACACCCATGTCTAATCAGTGACATACAGTATGTGTGACACCCATCTCAACTCTATGTGATGCTCATGCAATGACTCGGCAAAATCCATATTGTGACACCCATATTGTGATACTTAGAGACACCCCTGTTTTGGCACTGAGTGACGCCCAGGCTCAACACAATTTGCACCAGTGTCTCAAACAAGCAGTGACACATATGTCTAATCAGTGACACACATGTCTAATCAATGATGCCCATGTATAATCAGTATGTGTCACACCCATGCCCCATGGATGTGAATAACTATCCAGAGTTTGGATTTTAAAGATTTCGAAAACTTCAATTCTTCTTTATGCTTTGCTTGAAGACACAGGGATAAAGGTGGCCCATCTTGTCGATGTTTGCATGGAGGACTGATCGAACCACTTCTGTATATTTCGAGTCGCACACTGAAAATAAACAGCAACAAGTAGGAAACAAGTACTAGTATACCAATGAAGCAGGGTGGGAAGGGGGGGGTTAGGGTTTTAAGTTGCTTTCAAGATTATTTCACTTATATCACGACTTGTCAGTTTAGGGCAGAAGGAAACCCGCAACATCCGTAGTGCTGAATGTTGCAGTAAACCTGCGAGCACCGGCTGGTACTGACCAAGGATAACTGCATTGCCACTCTACAGACATCGCATCCTATCAATATCGCGTCAGAAAGTCAACTTTCGCGAACATTGAAGCTGGGCCCCCGGGGCGGGATTTGAACCCGAAACCTTTGGCTCCGAAGTCCAATGTTCTACCACTGTGCTACCACCCGCCCCTGACATTAAGTGAAGTAGACCGAATATTAATTTGGGTATAATTTCACGAAGTGATTGGGTTATTGTTTTACATCGCAGCATGAATCTTTCACCCAAACTCTACATTTCCTGAAGCTCACACATTCAGTAAGAGTGAATGAATAAATTAATTAGTGCTATACGTCGCAGCAGGAACATTTCACCCATACGTGACTTCAGTAAGAGACTATAGCTCTCTTGTAGTGATATGCGAGAACAATAGATACGGGAATGCTATGGTTTCTTAGCACCCTGCCATCCTGGAACTCTACAGATGACATCCAATGACATCTTGATGTCAATCTTTTATTGACAATATTTACAGTCCAAGGATTCAATATACAACTCACTCTTAAAAGTTGTTTTGTTATTTTTATATTTTTAAATTTCAAGATTCTTTCACTGTACAGTGTGTCAGTTATGGGCAGGAGGAAGCCTGCAACACCTGGCGCCCTGAATGTTGCAGTAAACCTGCGAGCACCAGGTGGTACTGACAGACCAAGGATGATAACTGCATTGTCACGATACAGACCGAGTATCCTATCACGATTGCGTCAGAACGGTACCGTTCGTGAACATTGATGCCAGGCTCCCAGCATGAGATTTGAGCCCGGGGTCTTTGGCTCGGAAGTCCAAACATTCTACCATTGCACTACCACCCACCCACTCTCAAACGTACCTGGGAACATCTTGTGACAAACATTTTCTTTCTTCTTAGTTATCTGAGCCGGAGAATCCAACGACAAAAGAAAGTCCAAATCTTCATCAATATCCACATTACTCCTTGATGTCGCTTTCATAGTGGGCCCTGATGCAACATCAATAACAATGGTACTACTTGCATCCACAGAAGGCACGCGAAAGTCTAGCAAGGAACTTGAAGGTTTTGCTAAGTTTGTTAGAGTTACTGCCCCTGAGTTTTTCATCTTCTGCTCATTCACTTTGTGCATGGCCTGGACCTGTGGGTCTACACAGGAGGAGCTGTCATCGATGTCAACTTGTCCAGATGACTTCCAATATAGCTCTAGCTTCTTCTGTGCTTCGAGCTCTTGCAGGATAACTTGACTCTCCTGTCGGATTGTAAAGCAAATGTCAACATGATCAAACAGGACGAAACTGTGCTTTATAGTTCAGTCATGTTTACTGCAATCATTAGATAAATATATTTAGTTATTTGATACAAATTAAAATAACTTTAATTTTATATACAAAGGGTCATAGACAATGTCTTACATAAAGATGTGCCAACACACACAGAAGCTGTCCTAAACACACTGAGGTTGCCCTCCACTCACATTACAGGTCCAAAATAACCCAGGGCTAGTAGTGTATGTTAATAGAGACTGAGCCTGACTATTAGAGGATGTCTAGTGAAGCAAAAGCTAGTAGTGTATGCTTAAAGACACAGAGCCTGGCTATTAGAGGATATTGTCCTACATACAGTGAAGCTGTCCTTCTCCACTCCCAGTTTCCTGTACAGAGGGATGCAGTCGGCCGCAGTTCCCAGACTCTGACAGTCCAGTGTCAGGACGTGACTCGGCTCGGATGCGGCATCGCTGTCCTCCCAGTCCTGCTCATCCTTAAATCGGAACTGGGCCATGGCAGCTCCTAAAATAATCATAAAAAAGACATTGCCAGGGTGCTACATTAAAAAGTCTGGTAATAATCTAATATTGCTAATGAAACATAAAACTTCTTCATGCTATAGAGAAGTCAACGTTACCAATAATTTAGGCAAACAAAATGCAAACAAAATAATCTTGTAGATTGAGCCAGTCAAATAGTTCCTTTTAGTTGTTTTAGTCCTTTTTTGTTAATGACAGGACAACATGTGTGACCGTGATATAATTTTAGCATGCTTTTATAATACATGTTATCATGCTCTCTGCAGAACAGGGTATGGCCCAGGGTCATAAATGTAGCGTATTAAAGAGCAGTCACTGGGCCTATGTATTGAGGATGCACCCACCTGCCAATCTGTATATATTTTAGCATATACGTCATTGTGCTTTATTCAGAATGTGGTTTCTGATGGTATTGCCAGGGTCAGTGTATAAAAGAGCAGTCACTGAGCCTATGTGTTGAGGATGCACAAACCTGCTATAGAAGCCAGTCTGCTGTAGTCTTCCCCTCTACTCTGGTCATCAATGGCGACCCCTGCTTCTGGGAAATCATACTTGTCCCAATTGCTGACGATTTTTCGACGATTGAAAGTTTTCTTCTCGAATCTCAGTGCGATGTTTGTGCCTCCATTACTCTGAGAGATAAAAAATATATATAATTGGGTATATAATTTATATACATATATGCTTTCTGTGGTATAATTGTTATTAATGTTAGTCGTTTAAATAATTAAAAAAACATATTAATATTATATAGAAAAGGAGTAAAAAAGATTTACCATCAAGTGACTGGCTTTCGTGGTATTAAGGGTCAAAGTGATCTGCGCGTGATCTATTGATGATTGTATTGAAATTCTAATGTTAAACATAAAGAACACTCACTTCCTCGCACTTCCTTCCGTGGTAAACGAAAAAATTTTGTTTACAGAGATCAACTTGGAACAAAATTCAAAGAATTTTAGAAACTTTTTGGCAATGTTCCGAAGCACAAATATACCACAAAATAGTTCAATTTCCATTAACCCTCTCCCAGCTGTATTAGGCTCAGGTACTGTTCTTTAGGGCATCTCTGGTTGCCTCCAGCATGGAGAGAGTTAAATAGAAATATTAACATAAATACAATAGGCAATCTGTAAAATGACGAAATGAATACTAAAATATCTTGAAAATGGATTGTTAAAATTGTCATTTGTAAAACTGACAAAATCAATATAAGAAATGGACCAAATGGATCCCGTATATTTTGAAATCGACAAGTGACATTCCATTGAGGTCACATGCTTTATGATGCTAAATATGCTTGCGAGCAGACGATGTGACTGTCAGATTTTATTTTTTTTTACATTATGTTAGAAAGTGCATTAAGGTCACAGCTACATTTGCTAATGTTTCACTTTGTTCGATTCCATACTTACGTTTGCTGAGGATATTTATACCAGTTCTACGCGATATAACGGGGGAAGTGTCAGGCGTCAAATATATATATATCCGACAGATGATGCGATTCTTTGAGCTTTGGAAGCAGAAGCAGCGTTTAGTATGTAGTACAAAAGGTGGTCTACTCCGAAAAGGGGACACTATACGGTAATTAATTATTATTGCCTCTGATTATTTGTCTAAATAATACTATTTCACAGGTTTAAGCATGTAAAATGAGAAATCCAAGTAATTGTGCATATTCGTTTTAAATATATATGGTCCTAGTATATAGAATAGTATTGTTAAAACGTTCATTATTATGTATACTTACGTCAGATTCAGAATCGGACGATTCTTTAGATTTTGTTCGATTTTCACTTTGCAAAAATGGTTCGGAATTCACTTGAACTTGGTTTACTCCTCTACGGCTGTCATGGTGTTTTTTCTTATCCTGGGCTTTCGATAAACTTCCAGCTTCATTATTATCAGATTTGATACCGTGTTTCTTCTTGTATTGCTCATTTTTCTTCTTCTTGTGTTCATCTGGTCTCATTGCGTGTCGAAATCGAAAATATAAACTGATTAGAGTTACCTGCCCTTAACTATGTTTCCGGATTATTCGTTAACTTTAACCGGACGTACCTGAATTGTTATATGGTGTATAAAAACACAAGACATTTTTACATTTATATGTCACAACATATATTTTGTGATTAGAGCTCGTCCTTAATATCCAAACGAAATGTCCTGATTAGCTGAGAAATTCACAATTGCTCCCAATACGAGAAATCTCATTCCTGACATAATATATAATCTCTGATATACACATTACAGTTTGCTAATTCCGTCTTTTATCAGAGCTATACTAATATCATCGTGGGTACAGTGTCGGTTAACTAGGTGAGGGCATGCTTTGTACTATGTTATAATAATAACTTCCGAAAGTGTTTTACTTATCTACCGTAAAGACCGATATCGTGCCTCGCGCGGAAATGTATATTTTTTTTTATAGGCTACATTACGTCACGATAGTTGTATGTTTTACATATCTTCGTGCATAAAACTGACTTATCAGAATGGCGGCAACGGTGAGGCTAGGTGTAATTATGGTGAAGAAGATAAACATATTCTAGATTAGTAAAAGATCTGGGGGGAAATCATATTTGTCTGGGGAATATAGTTCACTCAGAATATTATTTATGTCATTTTATGTCTTTGACCTATACAAGTAGATGATCTATTATTATTATTATTATTATTATTATTATTATTATTATTATAGTACGTATATAGACCACCATATAGAAAGTGACGTGACTCGGTCTTCACGATGATAAGAAATACACAAGAATAAAACTTTAAATAAGGTCCTGTGTCTAATCATTTGAAAAATGTGCACGATTGTCTACAATCCAGGTCGGTCTAGAGTGCAATGCCTGGATACGATACGTGCCGTTCGTCCCTTCGCTGTTAATTCTGTGACTATCTTAACATTTACTATATGGTTATGGTGACTATCCTATTATGTAATAGTAAACAGAAGGTCCGTTCTTGTCGTAGATATTGTCTAGAGTCAATATTCAGAAGCGGAATCTCTATTCATAGATCAACGTGTTAAGTAAATCTATATAAACGAGTTTGGTAGGCCTATATAGACGTTAAATAAGCCTTTATCTACATAGACGTGTTAAGTAGGTCTACATAGACGTGTTAAGTAGGTCTACATAGACGTGTTAAGTAGATCTACATAGACGTGTTAAGTAGATCTACATAGACGTGTTAAGTAAATCTATATTGACGTGTTAGGTATGACTGTATCGCAAATTGTCCAGAGGGAACATACTAACGGGACTTAATGAGTATACATTAACATACAAATTTAAATTAGAACTTCTAATTCCATTTTTAAAGATCATTAAAATCAAGGTTATGTGTGTGTGTGTGTGTGTGTGTGTGTGTGTGTGTATGTGTGTGTTTCTCTGTGTCTGTGTGTGTGTGTGTATGTGTGTTTCTATGTGTCTGTGTGTGTGTGTGTGTGTGTGTGTGTGTGTGTGTGTGTGCGTGTGTATGTGTGTACGAAATTATAGACTTGAAAATGTAATGGTTTTGCTATACATTGTTGTAGATACTTCCAAATGAGATTCACGCAGGTAATGTATACAACCCGTGTTCACAGGGGAAATTAAATACCTCCAAGGTAATACACAGGTACAAGTCTATGTATATTTACCTCTGCTCATCCCTGGTGTTTGTATGTACAAAATATATCTCCCTATACACGATAGCATCAACGCTATACGCTATAGTAGCCTACCTTACACTATGATTAATAACATTAATTTAAGAATATGTTTCCATTGAAGAACATCTCATTGTGTAATGTTTATCATATGAAACCTTGATTGCCATTTAGCGATTACTCTTCGAAATACTGATAGGCCTATACATTATATAGTGTACATACTCAAAATGTGTTGCTTACTTTCCGCGTTTGTGTGTACTCCATGGAACACTCATTATGTGTAGTGTTTAACCTTCGGAACACTTAAAGTACAGCGTTTACTCTTCAGGATGCTAATCCTATTAGATCAGAAGCATTGACATATAGCGTTAATATTCATAAACACATGCTTAATTAACTGATACAGAAGTTTGCATTTATATTCCTATATGCAGTTTGTGAGACAGTACCTCTCTTTTTTCTCTCTTTATCTTTCCTCATCCCTCCCTCCCGCATTCACAATTGCAGTGCTCTGTGCGCATGTGTAAAATAAACATCAAACTGGACAAGGTAGACAAAATGTAAGCTAATAGTCTGTTACATAATTAAACTGGTTTGAAGTAACTTTTGAAAAGATGTGTGTTGAGATGAGTCTTAAATGCTTGTACAGAGGGGGCTGATTTCAAATGCTCAGTGAAATCTTTCCATTTAGATGGTGCAGCATAAGAAAATTACCATTTTCCAAAAGCCATTGTTTTTTCGTATTAGATCTATCACTAATATCCTTTTTTAATGTATAAAAAATATATAGTTCTTTTTTACTATTCTATCACCGAACTCCTGTGGTCTTTCTTTATCTCTCCCTACCTCTCAGAATTTAATATTTTTTTTAGCTGTTCATGTCATGATGTGATCTGCCTATATATCTGCTTGCTGTAGGGTGTTATTTTACTTATACTTTTACTGTCGCTTCCTTTACCTGGATATTATATGACAACGCTGCACAAACCTTGTAGGTATACTATAATAAGTCTATTGAACGCACCGCACGCAAAAACCTAGATAAAAATCGATAATCTAAAAGTATATATACCCCATGTTAATCCATACCTGATCTCTAATGCAGCCAATCAGCGAGACAAGCGGGAATTGAAGAGTATTTTCACTAAAATTTAATATCAATCATAAAAATAATTCGATTAATAAATGGCATAGCTAGCTGACGAAATCGTACACGGATAAATCTGTACGGTTTTTTTGCACACTACCCTGCACCACACAAACTCAATGCGTTCTGTTATCACACCATGCTGAACGTTGTCCGCGTAGAGAATACATTAGGTTGGTATATAGAGACCGCACCGCATACGCTCCGTGTGCAAGTAAACCCTTAAAACCGTGTCAAGGGTGTGGGTCAAGGTCGCTTTCATTGTACAGTTTCCAGGTGTGATAAGATGAATTACATTATTCACGTACGGAATATATATATCTCTTGACACTCGCCCATATGCATTGAGTATTCTGAAAAGAAGCCATCACAGGTAAGATATTACCTATGTTGTCAATTATACATGCTGTAATGTTTCAGTGACTTCATTCTGTCGTGTTATCGTCATCGATGTATAGATTCGTGTACATTTCAGGGTATATTTAGAGAATAACCCACGAAATACTAGTGATTACGGAAGATATGTCCCGAGTGAAATTATGGTCACAGTTCCGAGCTTTAGCGAGGAACTTTAAACATTAATTTCACGAGGGACATATTTTCCGCAACCACTCGTATCGAATAAGTTATTCTAATTATTCAATATAATCATTTTAATGTAATAAACCATTGAACACTGCTTCATCGAGAAGGCGAACTAGCTGTCGAAAACGTGTACATTTCACCCAAGAACGAGAAACACAAAAAGACGTAATCAACACTGTTGCTTATGGAATCGTTATTACACAGTAGATATCCACATATCCACGCATATTGAATAATTCTATTTATCACCCAATACTGTCTTTTCGCAGTAGATATCGCTTTGAAATAGCAAGCGATATCTACAGCAGTAGATATCGTTTGACCCAATTCTTGGTTTATT
>JAUTBT010068969.1:0-13909 GCA_032361225.1 Lepetodrilus schrolli
TCGCATCCTATCAATATCGCATCAGAAAGGTAACTTTCGCGAACATTGATGCCGGGCCCCCGGGGCGGGATTTGAACTTGGAACCTTTGACTCCCAAGTCCAACTGTTCTAACACTGCGCTATGACCCGCCGCGCCAGTCTGTAGAGTCCAATATAAAAATAACATTGATCGGAGATTATGAATGGTCGGTTGACAGAAACTAAATATAATTGATCAATATCAATGCCAATAATTGTTATAAACACCAGTACACATAAGATGTTTACATTTTAATGCTTGCCAATAGCAGTAATTGTTATAAATTAGACTTTTATTTTATATATTTAAAAGTAAAAATTCAAATTGGCTTCAACTTTGCGTTCACCACTGGCTGCCAGCCGTTGTTCATGTTCAATGATGGGTTATACGCATTTTTCTTCACCATGTATAATTATACTTTTCAACAACAACAAAAAGCATTGTCTGCGGAATATAATAAAAATAATATTTGTATTTTCCAAAGTGGAAACAATCGGGTCGGTGAATCTGTAAACCAGGGAATAAACTATTATTCTATAGTGCCACAACATATTCACATTCATATGGTAATCAATATGCCATCGTCATTTACAACATGCTGTTTCAATTATCAGCTTTCAAAATTGTTCTACTAACATATATATCACAAGAACTCAAACGAGACGGGATAGTTCTGCAGCACAGTCTCTGATACCAGCCATCTTCTCTATCGTGAATACTTTCAGAATTGTACATGCTTTTAATGCTATCCGAAATCGACAATATTAGCTAAGATTAATTCAAGATATGTGTTAGAATCATGTTTTGACACGAATATACCCTTACTTGTAGTAAACCTAATGTATTTCTGACCGATAACGTTCATACTTCGTCGACCATTATTAGTTCGTCATTTGATCGTCATTGAAATAGTTGGATTGTGTGTTGTTTACCTACCTTTGCAATAATTTAAATTCTAAAAGGATATTTTAAACATTTTCTGATTTTCCCCATGTTATATGGAGAACATAAGCCGTTAATACACTTAACAATTTACTAGTCCATAGTACACTCCCCAAAGGGTTAACTTGCATAATTGCAGAGTTATAGAATGGACAAACCGCAGGAATACTCGTTTAATCAAAATGATGTAAGGGAAATGTATTTACGTTACACAAAAACCTGACCTATATGTAATTGGGTCCAGCTTTCTAAAATATGCATAACTTTCTGGTTACATCCACCACATGATGATGCAATAGCATTATAAAGCATGAGTGTGGAATCGCACAGAAAATTGGTTTATACCCGTACTAGCCATCCAAACCACACGTTTAAACGTGATGATTATAGTTTGAAGCAATAGAGACTAATGGAGTAATTAACGACTGTACTATCGATCAACATCCGGCGTGGTGTATGTATTGGACCCACAGTACCGAGTACGGAGACACTAAAAGAGAATCCTCTTGTTTATTCGTTACAACAATAGCAATCTAGAAAGTATTCTACGGGCTTCCAAAGTCATTATTTCCACATTGATCACCTGGTCGTTATTAAGTCGTTAAATGTGGCTCAGAAAGAATTGGTGCGTTGTTGCTTTAATTCCCATTTAATTCCCATTTCATTCCTATTTAAGAACGTTATTAACTGTTTGTTTTTTCATTTGGGGACGTAAATCTGTTTGAAGTTCATATAGTGCTATTTTATTGAATGTCAGTATAATGGTCATGGTTATACAGCTGGAATATATAACAGTATTTCTAAACAACATACACGTGTTAAAGAAAGTCAAACACTACAAGACTTCATGTGGAACATACAGTCCTTCAATTTCGAATAAGACTTTCTACTATTGTACATGCATATATAACTGCAATTTATTGTTTCATATTTAACGTTCTGTCTCTCATTGTTGTTTTGTCATTTGTTGTTTTATGACTGAGTGCTATCTCTGAGATGTAAAAATAATTCCTTCTTGGCAATAACGCATATCTTATCTTATCTTCTGAGACTAGTCTAGTGCTAATCTAGCGTGCACAGGATTCGTAAATTCAAGACAAAGATGGCAAAAGGGTGCATTAAAATAGGTGCAAGATTATGTTGACCATAGCTGAACATATCAACAAAGATAATAGCTTCAGGCATGTATAAACATTATATTTTAAAAGGTAAAAGTAAGTAAACAAACGGTCAAAGTTGATGACTTTGGTGTGATTTTAATATATCGAATAAACACTTACCCGATGAAAGCGAAGAAAATGGCTCTAATGTATCCACAGTCAGTGTGTCGAACGTCACATTCAACTTGTCCTTTATAGACTCATGTAGAGGTAGAACGGCAGGGTATTCAGAGGCATTCTTTGTTAAGTATACTGAAACACGATACAGTGTGCTAAAGATAAGCATCACAATGCTTGTAACGCACAGAGAGAGAGAGAGAGAGAGAGGGAGAGAGGGAGCGAGAGAGAACGAGAGAGAGGGAGGGAGGGAGGGAGAGAGAACGAGTTTAAATAAAGGGTTTAAATAGTAACACTTACCTAGCCAATATTGACTTATAATAACCATATAATCATCAACGAAATTATTATAGAAATAATAATTATTAACGTTCTTTTCTGCTAAGATATACTTCACCAAATGCTGCAAACACATCTGATTATTGTTTACGATACGAATATAAATATGCATAACATACATACTATTCTTCAACAGTTATGTAAGAATGTGAACGTACATATAGCTAGTCCGTGCATGCCAGCGGCTTCCACAAGGATGATCCAGGTTATCCATAGAGACAACAGCATCATCTACGTCCCAAGGAAAGCAGAAACATTCTATAACAATGTATACCGGTAACTCTATATTAATACACGTATGGAAACGCAAGACTTCTGCTCAGCTTACACGCGCAATAACATTATACAATATACTACTATTAATGACTAATGCATTCCTAGTCCAGGGTCCAGTTGCACGACGCTCTTGTAGACTACAATAGTTGTAGGGACAATTACCGTTACAATAGTTGTAGCCTACAATAATGTCATGTAACTGGACCCTGATTGGTCCGTTACAGGAAATTAGAGGTTTAAAATGGGCAACGGATAAGTTTTCATTTATTCGACTGGATATATCTCTATTAATAGGACAATTAAATCCAAATCAGACATATGTAGATGGACATTCAGAAGTGATGTTCGTAACATGTAGTGAGATTAGTTAAGACTTAATATGTCTCGTAGAGACACTGTATAGTCAGTGTTTCTTTTAGAAACTGTGTTTAAACAATGCCATGAATATGGATGTTATTCTTATATAAATGTTTATATTTGGATCGATATTTTGGATAGATTTGGGAAATGGCAAGCGGAAACAGGACTAATGTATTACGTTTTGGAAGTCCTCATTTGATGGTTCTTCCTGAAGATTATATTTTTAGGATTTTAATTTGATTTGTATTGTACATGACAAACAGTATATCTAACTTTTTACGTTTTCATTTTGTAGATGTCCCAAAAAATCATTATCGTTTTAGCTCACACAAAGCATACCCTGCATCTTAAATCATGATAGGACATCCGCATGTATACCTTGTTTGTTCACGGGTCATGTAAACCTTTTCAGTTCAGAAAAAAAAACAAGTTGAATTTAAATAGATATTTCATATGTTCGCGACAGGTACACTGTGCCTTACCAACACTATTGCGTTCATGAATTTTACGAAAGTTATTTTATGTTTGGGGTTCGAGCATAACTCGTTTCGTTATATTATATAATAGTTAGTATGTTTTCATCCACTGTTATTAGAATGGAGTTAGAATGAAATAATAAGAAGGCATAGTATATGACTTCATTTTTTTCACAGTGGACGATACGTTGCAATTCGATTTCAGGTAAGAGTGAGTCGACGGCCATTTTGAATCGTCCACAGAAAGTTCGCACTATAGCATGTACGTGTCTATATATTGATCATGAAGATCGATTTTGATTATTTTTTTAATGATATAGTTAGTCAACTCTATATAAAGTGTACATATCATTATTGATTTCAGGTGCTATGCATGTCGAATTTGTAATCAAATCTATTTAAACAGAGCTGAATATATATTCTGAATGAATTCGAACTCTTTTTCGGTCTGCAATAGTAGGTAATATATTCACAATGAGTATGTCACCTTCAAAATTAAAATACAGAATATCAGGTTCTAGGAATGTTATTGACATAACAGGTTAGCAATCATTTATCCATGCGCCATTTAATTGTTAAACATAATTAATACTTAGTTCCTTGGCAATACCATATTCAACTGCGTATATATTGTTAAGGTATGAGGATTGAATGGCTGTCATACACATTCCAATTAACCGGTGAGTTTCTCTTTGTAGCCATCAATAAAGTCGCCCACTAATATATTACTCAATGTGGGGTTTTGAATATTGATCGGCCTCTGTCGGTTTCGTGTATTTAATACCACCTGAGTGTTGTATTTGGATTGAAGTGTACTTTTACACTGGTTGTATAATACATACGAAAACAATGTGATATATTAGTATGGTACACATACATATCGACATGTTGAGGAAATAAACTATACATATACAGATTAACCTTTCATTAGCTAAGTGTTCTTGATGTTCTTGTAATTATGCAAGGGAAGGGTAGAACTCCGAGCTACGCGGATTCCATTTACTACATAGGAGTTAGATCACGTGGCCTAGGGAAGATGGTAATTATCTTGATTGCGAAATATCTGGAGTAAATATTGAAATTACATTCACAAGAACGAACATTTTTGGTGAATACGACTTGTATGTGTAACACTAAAGGTGGGCTCACACGGATCGATCGGTTGTAACGATGCGTCGAATCGCACTGTGTGCGCGTACATGCGATGCGATTCATAATTCCAATCGACATATTGCAACGACCGAGATCGCATGACTAGTACAAGTTCTACTCGTACGACCAATCGAACTAGACTCGTCGTATCACCCATCGACCCGTGTCGGCGAGCCTTAACACGTTTGCTTTTGGTGCTGTGGTTCTTCCATGGGTCAACGATCCAACATTCTACAAATGCATAGTTTAAGTTAGTGTTATAGCATATCAGAAGACCTAGAACTTGAAAGTTGGAAATTATAATAAGAGAATCAGCTCTTGAATACGAGTTTCTGGAACTTTTCACGAAGTTCTCGTATCCACTATGAGAGCATCTTGAGTTGACCCGTTTACTGATAGATCACAGGCACTTGAAGCAGGCCAAATAAATATTTGTATACATTCTATTATACAAATTAAAATCAAATGTCAGGATTTAAAAAAAATGTGTTATTGTTATATCATGTAGTCTAGTCAAAATATTTTGAAAAAGAACATTATATAAACAAAACATAATAATAATAATAATAATAATAATAATAAACAGACCCATCGATGATATATTATATAAAAATTCTATATAATATGTCGTCGATGGGTCTAGTTTACATTATATTTAGTTTTTTTCTCTCAAAATATTAGCATTACATAATATAACTATATATAACATTATATAATATATATATTTTTCAATTATGGTATGAACATTATGCTATTTTTAGTTCAACATTCCGTCTAAACCTACTTAATAATTATACAAGCTGAAGGAACATTGTTAACACATTTCTTGGTATGGCATTATTAGTATTATGTATGGTTTGAACAGGCCTACCGATGAAATAAAGCTGCTGCAATCAAATTAGATAATATGCACACAATATTCGATGAGTTTGCACACCGACATTGAGAAAAGCAAATCTGCTTCTGAACTAACGACAAAGTGGCAAGCCTGTAAAATATCACGTGACCAACAACTGTATGACGCATCATGTCTCTCGTTTGCACTTGAACGTGGGAATACTGAATATCTCTATTATAACACCGAAAAATAATAATGACATGGTTATCGACATTTATCCCTTTTCTTTCAGCAAGGCCATTACGTCTGCAAAATTTAACAAAAATCATTTACAAATAGTATGATCATACAACGGCATGAAATTCTAAAAATCCGATTGGATTTAGAAAATGTGTACCCACCATATCAAAGTATGCATGGTCTCCCCCATCATTTCTATCAATAATCCATGAAACACTTTTAGGATTAGCACTGCATCCAGTCGTCAATATGGTTAGTATCGTCTTTCACTGTTTACGACATTGATATTACTCACTGCCGCTCAGCCATGCGAAACACACATTGCTTAGTCCGGTGTTATTTTGACTTATATTTGTGATGACAATTCAGTGTTGAAGAACCGTCATCATCTTCAAGTCGTCGTCAATGCAGTCAATCTACAGGTTTCGTTACCGACATACAATATTCTGTTTCGTACGGGAGAAATCGATCGGTCTTTAAATATGTGGCCTTTTTTCCCCTGCACGAAACTAAAAGAACAGCGTTATTTTGTTCTTGACCAAACTCGATATCACGACACGAATCTTCATCCAAACAAGCCATGTAATTTAAATATTGCTATATCCAGATGGTAAATCTCTGACCAGGGCTGGGCGTCTCTAGTACCTTTGGGTTAATGGAACAGCTAATCCTGAAACTAGCTAACGCTTATATATAGATGCACGACTGTTGAATATTAAACTAGCTAGTTACCTGTCATGGAATGCAATGATTCCACTATACAGTTCCATTAGGGACTTCATACATCCATATATATTGCACATATCTCCTTCATATACGTATCTGACTATAACAAACAAAACATGAAACGTTTCCTCACAACTGGATTGTCACTAAACACACGACATAATTATAACAAGGTTCTAAGACTCCTAAGGCCAGTTCTCAAAGTAGATGCTCAATGCGTAGACAGATTCTGTCCGGTGTCTTGGGCATACACCATACGTAGCAGATTATCTGACTCAATACACAGGCGAATCCACAAGGAAGAGATAATCAATTTCTACTCTAGATCTACCTCTTCACGGCGATTCCAATTAATTACAACATCTGGTATTCACCCACTCTAATAGGATATTCATGCTGCATGGGACGAAAATGAATAGGATTATTTACTAAATATAGCTATACACACACATCGTCTACGAGCCTGCACGTACCAAGAACATGTGCAAATATGCATAAAAGTAACCTACGAAAACGCATTGCATACATCATAAAACAAAGATGCTGCAACCCCCAGTTGACTTAATCTCTACGTAGCATGGGCACAACTCGTGACAAAAATAAAGATATCAATTTCTCGCACACTTCGTGAGTAAGACGCTTTGAGTATGCCTTGAGGTGTGGATATGGCGCAATAATCATTTCCATTATTATTATTATTATTATTAGTGTTATTAATATACTAAGCACTAAACATAAAGGAACTCCGATTGTAATGTTGGGAGATGGCTTTATTGAAAACGCAATACTTCAGTAAACAGTGGTCAGAGACAACATCTGGCCCCGAGATTACGAAACCTTTTGAGTACGAATTCATGCTCAAGCTCAAATTTTATATAAGAATTTGTGAACAAAACTTTGAGTTGAGAATGAAATCGTGCTCAGAAGAGTTTCGTAATCTCGGGGCCAGGTCTGTCCATCGCGCAACATGCACACTATTTGACATGCATACTTGAAATTAAACGACGGATTGTCGTCCTTGGGATGTGCCGCCATTCCTCTTCTAGATAAATACACATGTCACTGACATTGGCTGGTGCAAGCTGCCGTGAGCTATCCTTCCCAAAAATCCCACAAATGTTCAATAGGTGAGAGATATGGTGATTTGTCATGCCAAGTGAGTAAGGCAATGCGTTCTTGGTATATTAAGCTAACTGCAATGATGGCCCTATAGGGACAAGCATTGCATGTTGAAAAACAAACGTTCGTCCTATTCTGTAAGCCACGGGGACAACAATGGCCCTACAGGTTTTATTAACGGATCGTTGTCCTGCCAAATTCCTACAGATGATAACCAAATCTGATATCAGATTGTGTGTAGTGCCACCCGATACCATGAGACTGCCACCCCCATATGAGTCATATTCTTCAATAGGGTTCCTTCATGCGTGTACTTAGCATATTATATGTAATTGCTACCATAGATTTGTATGTTGAAGACTTGAAGTTATGATCAGTATATATCGGTTGAATACATATCTACTTTGGTTCCACTCGGGTGCAGTAGGCTCAAATCAGTCTGACTATAACTCACACTAGTACAGCTAGTACGTACTGACGTGCGTTTGTCAGAAATCCAACTTCTTTCCATTTACAATGATTTAAATAGTAGAAACACGTCACCGATTCTTCTTCGTTACAACGGCTGTTTGATTTGACAATGCATTTTAAAATATATTTTTGTAAATCATTCACAACCTGGTGATGTATAACAGCTACTCTATGGCGTTGAATTACGATCAATTTGTCCCAGAAGAATAACAGTACCATTACACGTATACTGCATTCACGTTTTTTTGACAATGGCACATTGCTTTATACCTGTACTTAATGATCGCGCATAGTTATATTATTCTATGTCCGTGGTGGTTTGTTAACATACTATTTAAGTTAATTCTAAAGAAGAAACCAACGTCGTGATGTAAAGTTCATGCACATGCTCACCAAAGCAGGGTCCTGTTGTTCATGTACTCACCTAGGCATGATTATGTTGTTCATGTAGTCATTCAGACCTGGCTATTTAGTCCATGTATCATCCTGCAGCTTGCGTACTCATTACCAGATCTCATGAGACTTCCCAAATGCATCATCAAATCAGTAATCAGTTCCGTGTGTTTCCATTGAGTTTCTCCTCATGGTGTATGAAATGACATATGATCGAGTCATTCCATGATAGAGGGTAAACTGTGTACTGCAATGTACATAAACAATATTGATAACCTTCAAATGTATACTTAATGTAATTAATTACTTGTATAATTAATTATCACCGATAGTCACGAACAGTAACGGCATAGCATGTCGTTTTCGGAATCAATGACATTTGAGATCTATTTGAGCAAGCATGTATATTAACAAGCCTGTGGCATACATCAGATGTAAGGCAGGGAGATCAATATACAATAATCCCCATTACTATAAAGGAAAAACATGTACATTTTCAACCTATAATATCCCGTAACATTTAAAACAAAGTTACAAACAATAAACATCAAATACAAATACACACACTCTTAAAAAAAAAAAAAACGCATAGCTAGTATATAATGGGATTGCCTTGCAGGTTTATATAATCAAGATAGAGCTTAATAACAGAGCAGTAGAATTGGAACTAGCGAAACATGAGCATATCGTCACTGGGTATCACACTCTCTATCAACTCAACAGGATTAAGTCACTGTATCAAGTTCAAGGTCGTTGACACTAATACCGAGTATTAGCTCCATGGAGCCTCCTTCGCATGGAACCGAATAATATCTGAATCACTTCTTGGGGAATCGTTGCCCATGCTTCCTGCAAGGCCTGGAGCAGCTGAGGTAACGTCTGGGGCGCAGGGTTACGTCGTCGTAAGCGTCGGTCAAGTCCATCCCAAAGAGGTTCAATGGGATTAAGAACAGGTGATCTTGAAGGCCATGGAATCACCATGACATTATTTTAGTTCCGGAAGTCTGTTGTTAAACGTGCACTATGTGGGCGTGCATTGTCATGTTGAAAGATGACGTTTTCTGCGTTGATGAAAGGTATGGCGTGTGGCTGTAGAATTTCGTTGCAGTAACGTTGGGCTGTTAGGTTGCCTGCGACATACACAAGATCTGTTCTACCAGTGTAAGTGATAGCCGCCCACACCATAACACTCCCCCCGCCAAATCTGTCCACCTGCCGCACGCAATTATCGGCGTAACGCTCGTTACGACGTCTGTAGACTCTAGCTCTACCGTCGGCGCGATGAAGCAAAAATCGCGACTCGTCGATGAAAGCCACTCTTCGCCACTACTGTCGACGCCATATCAGGCAACGTCTACACCATGTAAGCCGCTGACGTCTATGTTGCACCGGTAAAACTATCCGTCTAGCAGGCCTTCTTGCTCGGATATTGGCTTCTCGTAAACGGTTTCTTACGGTCTGGTTCAATGTTCTGCGCAAACCAGGTATAGCAGAAGTTGACGAAGATGCAGTTAAGTATCTCTCACGTAAGTGCCGTAAGCGTAAGGATCGGCTTTGCGCCGCTGTAGTAACTCTAGGACGACCGGGTCTGGGTCGATCACGTGACATTCCAGTTTACTGATAACGGTGCTAAAGCCTAGATATTGTGCTCTGAGATGTGTTCAAAAGACGTGCAGTTGTGGATTCCGACTCACCTGCTTCCATTCGGCCAATTGCATTGTTACGTTGGGGTTCTGTCAGCCTGGGCATAATTTCAACGTATAAACATAGGCCTAATCTTCAAAATATCGCTGTCACAATAGTATTAATATTATATATATATATATATATATATATATATATATATATATGACATTGTTGTGGTTTAATGCCATTTGGAATGTCCACGTTAAATTATAACCATGTTGGAAAATGTTATAATCCATGCCAGACAATGATATATAAATCCATATCCCATGTCTATATCGTGATATATCACTATAAGGTAATGGTCCCATCTAATGGGCAACCAAAATGAAATTATCTGCCCCCGATTCAGTGCGACCATGACCGAATGCGGTCCAAAGGACGCACATACTCCGTACACACTTTGTATAGAGTTATATAGGGACTAGTCCACGGGCTTACGTAAAAACGAAAATAGACAACGTTTTACCAAATGGGATTAAATCAGTTAATAAATGTGTTGGAAGTTGTATTATAAATCATGCAAGTTTCTATATTTTTTTTTAATTTAAATACCATTGTTTATGACTTATAACGGAGATAATTTGCGATGAACTCGTAGGTTTCCTTGACCGTTTCATGAACTCGTATCCAATTGTGGATCTGTATGTAATTAAATCATGTTTATGGGTGTTATAGGCACATTAAACAAGCAGCAAGATTAACCAAATTTACGATGAAACGACACAGTCACCACACACGAAATACAAGTCAATGGATCTGATGGCAGTACTATGATTAATAAAGTAAGATATGCAATTTATTAATTATGAGGCCTGCGTATAGAACTGATATATAGGCTAGTCAAGCTTAACTTCAATCTAATGCATTATTTATTTATTATACTTATTTATTACCTGCTGGACATTGCCGGGGTTAAACTCTAAATTAAGGAAATGAGGAGCAACGATTTCAGGGAGGAAATAGGACCAAATTGAGCAGTATACATCTTATATATAAATATATAATAATATTCGATTTTGTTTTGTTTTCGTGCAATAATCTAAACAAATTAACTCTCGACTCGCTACAGTTGCTAGAGTACGTCGCGATGTGCATGTTTTACTTTTAGCTATTAAACTAAATTTAGATTTACATGACTGAAATACATTAAATGTGTGGCATCTTCTATGAATTGCACAATTATTAAAAATGTGTACATGTCTGGCACAGAACGTCGCTAGATCTAAATGTACAGCTGTTCGTAGATTTTTTTTAAATGGTATAAATCTGATCTAATTTTCCTTTGGCACAGCTTACTTCAATATGAATATATCAAAAACAATTTGTGTAGCCAATATTCAGCTCGCTGTACGACGGCAAAAAGACGTCTAGAATGATTTTTATATAGTAACCTACGACGTCACGCAGAAAATTGTAGATATATACAGGTGTTTGTAGATTTGCCAGAAATCCATAATTCTTTTTTTAAATAATAAATCTGCTCCAGTTTCTCATTGTCCAAGCTTTCATCAATATGTCGATACCAAAAACTATGACGTCACGCAGAAAATTGTTGTGTTCGTAGATTGGCCATAACTCCATAATGCTTTATTTAAAAATAATAAAAATCTTATCCATATTTCTAGTCCAGGCTTTCCTCAATATGCTTAAACCGAAAACAGAATTGTGTAGCAAAGATTCAGCTCGCTGTCAAAATGATGAGTTATATAGTGGCTCGTCATTTTAGGCCGACATTATCGCTCCATCTGGCGGACTAATGACGCACAGTAGACCATTTAGGTCGCTCATTCATGAATAATTCATCCGGATTCATGAAGAGTATATATTCATGTTTTATGGTTTCCAACGTCTTCATTGGTAGACCTGCAAGTATTTAATTCAATGGACATATGTTATGTCAGGCAAAGTAGCACGATACACTAAATATCTGTATACTTCCTTGTTATCATAAACATGTTTCAAGGTATATTGGTAACATTAAAATAAATACTATATTATTTTATATGTATGGACATAATATTTGGCAAAATTCAAATATTATTTATAAACAAATGGCAAAAACTGTAAATAATGAACATTTTCATTAATAAACATTTTCCACACTGGTTTTCAATATTTTCAAGTTTTATTTTTTAATATTTATAGTTACGCAACTATAGTGGTACCAGTAGTTGTGAAACATTATTTTGACAGTTAAGACTATAGAAAATTGACATATTGCAGTACATTACCAACAAATTATTCAGATTTTACCAGAAATGTAAACTGTAATGGAATTTTAGCTATCCTACAGCAGTTGAGATATTTTGAGGTACAAAAGCAATTACATGTATGCTAAGTGCATATACTTTGCATTTTAAACTAATTTTGCAATTTAATCTGCGATTGTATGCCTTTAAAAAGTAGATGTACACCCTTTCCTGGGCATGCGAGGTCCAAGTCTTCAATCTTCCATATTACCAATAGTTCCAGTTCCTCAGCTGTATTGAGAATTTGGTTTCTGGCTCTTCCAATATGATCTTCAATGACCTCCAGCATGTGCGAGTGCGAGTGTGTGTGCGCGTGTACAAGTATTTGGTTGTAGGCTAAAGAAACCCTAAAATATTTCAATTATCTTTCAAACAATGTTATCCATAGCAAACCTTGGATAGTATAGTGCATATAAGTAGCAATGAAGAAATCCCCAAATATCCATAAATCATCCATCAAGACAATTATAGCTACAAAAAGGCCACCATGAACACATCAAGAAACCATGCAGGTGGACTAGTACCATACACTATATGCCAGTATATCCAATATATTCTTACCCAATGGTTTGTTTCTCATTTAATACTGGTTAGTCCGTCAGCGTACGTCATGGTCCGTACATACATTAACCAGTCACTAATTTGCTAAATCAAGAAAAGATAAAATTGAAAACATCCACCAATAGCATATACAGGTATAGTGTTTTCCGTTATGTAAAATGTTGTGTAAATATAACTCAATGGCAGACGGATGTTTTTCCAAGGTGCCCAGACATTATAGTAAAGGTTCTTACCCCTCGATCAAGATAGAAATACAAGGTAATTTATATTGTTTTCAATACATTTCACTTATCTTGCAGTTGAATATGGTGCAATATCCCTACATATTAAAGAAAGTCCACTGTAGGCAAGTTGGTGCACAGAAACCACGGTAACTAAGTCTACAGTAGACATATTTCCCACTAGGACAAGCTACTTAGTCCTGTGTCGAAATGAATGAATGAATGGTCTAATGCCACTGGCAACAATTCTGTTGCATATGTAACATGTGAACATGTACAATTTCTACAAGTCACTTGTCCTGCTCAAGGCGTGGTTTACTTGTAGTCATGCTCAAATATAACGACAATTCTGCATGTATTGCTTTCAGTGCGGAATTCCCTTCACCAGCTAAACTTCCGACATTCATCAGACCACATTTCTTAGTCGGGATTCTAGGAAAAATACTCAAGACTTGATCACTTGTGGATGCTGTCAGCCATGACCCTTCAAGCAGTCACCAACATGTAACGAAATCCTATGTATCCAAGAATTTATTTGTATTTTATCCACGATCACTTCAG
>JAUTBT010068980.1:0-13909 GCA_032361225.1 Lepetodrilus schrolli
CACTGATTTATACCAGGAATACCCACTGATTTATACCAGGAATACCCACTGATTTATACCAGGAATACCCACTGATTTATACCAGGAATACCCACTGATTAATACCAGGACTACAGGTAGGTACAGGTACAAACATTTTTCAAAATGCAATCTTGAAGCCTTCTGCGATTCCTGATAGATAGGGAACATTTTGTACTGGAATGTTTAAAAACGTAAAACATTTCTGTCAATATGAATTTACACTACAGTGTACAAATATACCAAATGTATTTAAGAGGTATGCTAAATGTTCCTTCTCATACATAAATGACTGGGAAAGTGAGCGAGTTATTGTTTTATGTCACAGCGGGAATCTTTCACCCATACATGATGTGACAGGGACAGATAGTCATTCTTAAACTTCTTGTGATGAGTATACATATAAGAAAACAATATCATAATAACAGATTCTCTCCATCACTTTAGAATCTGCCTATTGGTATAACTCCGTGACTATTTTATGAAAAATATGATTATTTGGGCAATAAAATTATGCCTGATTCCGTCATTATTTCTCCTGAAATCTCAATTTTAAGTACATGCACCCACAAAATCTGATAACATATAAGTATTCCAGTAAATATATACAAGTATTTTTTTTCATATTGAACAATAAAAGCATTAATATGGCAAAAACACTAGCAGTTGTATGAACTGTGTTTCCACTCATACGTGCCGGGTCCCAAACTACCTTTATTTTGATAATACTCAGCACCTAGGTGGGTATATTAGAAGTACCGTACTTATCCTAATAATTCTAACACTCTAATAGTTTGAACACCTAAATTAATTGCCGAAAATAATGTTTTCCCGGCCCTAAAAATTGTAATTTTCTAATTATTCAAACACAATCATTAATTTTTTTAAACAATTACAAAAGTTATTTATTTATTAAAATCCTTTTTTTATTTACCATTTCATTTACAACTATATTTTGTACTTTAATTTGGTTGTCCCTAATTATATGAGCATAGATCCTTAATTTTTTTGTATTTTTCTAATAATTCGAACAGCTACAAATTTAATTATTTTCTCCTGTTCGAATTATTAGGGAAATTATGGTATGGTACTTCAAATGCAGCATACATAACATTGTACTACAAGTTTGGGATAACTCTGCCCAAACATATAACCAGAGGGCCGTATTATGGAAAGGTAAATACTGATTTGCATAAACAGGAATAATAGTCACCATAAACAAATATTACTGTTAAGACATTTCTGATCTTTGAGTTATTTATCACAACTGTCAACCAATATTACATATGTCTAGTAATTAATCTGTTGGTCTTAAATATTGAGTATTTAAGCGCAATTTGACGTGTGTTTCATAATTATGTTATAAGTTACATTGCTCTCGCTTTCAAATAAAACGTATTATCCTATATTTTCAATAAATCTGCATAAAAAAGCATTGATTCAACTTTTTGGTGGGATTGGAACAATACCTTTGTCTAAATTTACAGATTCACACTGCTACAGTAGGGATATTTGGCGAAATGGCAGTTACCAGTGTTACAGATGCGCTGGAAATGTCAATCGTGAAGACAATGCTGGATAATAAATCGCGATATTTGAATATTGCTTTGTGGGTATACACAAATATACTACTTTTCATCCTACCTGTATTCACATTAGGAAGTATACCTGGGCATATTCTGAGAACTTACATCGTCGCAAATTGGTGAAAGATTCCCGCGATGTTAAACTCCATAATCACTCACTCACTCACTGTGAACTTACATTATACAAGTATACAAATCTACATGACATTTATGCACTAGCATTGACTGTGAACTTACACTATACAAGTATACAAATCTACATGACATTTATGCACTAGTATTGACTGCCAACTAGTAGGTAAATGTTGTGAAGAGCTCTAAGTGGCAGACTATTATTCAGTAGGAATGGAAGCAGAATGATATGAAACTAAACATTATTTTGCTTCATATCATTCATCTTTGGACAACATGTACAATTTCAATACCAATTTTGGGGGGTATTTTTCAAACTGGCACAAATAACTTCATATACATAAACAACAACACTTTACAAATTCTACAGCTAGTAATCAGTTGTATAATTTTTGCAAATACAAATGCAAGCTATATTGTACTACATTGCAACGTGTACACAAGCTATTTATTATCACTATGTTATTACCAGTAAAACTAGATCTTAAAAGCAGTTAACACTACACTAATGGAGGTACTGGCTTCCATGCATCTGAGGTGTTAGTGTTATGTGTTTATGTTGACACTATTACATATGATGAACATGAGTACAAATAGTGATATATTGCCCATATATCTTCTACATGTATTACACAGCTCTGCCGATTGGTTGGTTTCAGAAAACATGTAATCCATTGGTCAATCTTGCCCAATGACAAGTAACAATGAACATGTGACAGTGGTGATGATGTCATTGACATTGTAGTAAGGCCTGTTCCTTTCAACTGTGCGATGTGTTCTTAGACAGACAAGTGACGTCACTCCAGTACGGTGTACTGAGTGAAAGTCAGACTCGCGCACGTCTCACACAAGCAAGATGGTGGTAAAGAGTTGCCTTAGTTGGTGACATCACTGGACTTTTCCTGTGCGGTCTGTACTACCTCGCCTGCGAGTACAGACTGCACAGTGTGCGAGACGTTCCTTTGGCAACATTGTCTGTCCGGAGTACTCCGAAACACTTTGCACAGTTGAAAGGAATGGGGCCCTCATGTAAACGTTTCTTTTCTACTACAAGGGAGTGAAGCAATGTTTACTATTTAAATGCACTTAACTTCATTAAAATTAATTAGAGGCAACATAAATAATAACCCACTTGTGAAATTAAAGCTCATCAATTAAAGCTGTAATCCCTCATAACTAGTGGGTTATTGTCTATATCCATATTCATATTAATAGAATGTCTATGAATTGCTGTAGAAAGAAATTTGATTGGCCAATACTGGTTCCCACAGGCGATAACATTTTATCAATGTTCTCCTACTGTAGATTACGATTTTTACAACTTCACTGATTGGTCAAGAATTACAAATGTGCATAGGTATTCGAAAGCTAACAAAGATTCTACCATTGTGATGTCATCACCACAATTGGAAGAAATGGTTGTAATTAGTTTTGATTCATAGTTTTGGGTTAAAATTGTAACATGTAAAATTAATCTGACAATATTACAATAAAAAACATTATTTCATACAAAATGGCTATCTCGACATACATGACACATACAAATTGATATGTTAACTACATTGGAGTATGCATTTCTTTAACAGTAGTGGTATAATAGAAAACAATAAAGTGTGATGTGCACATGCATATATGATTGAAACAACACATTGCTGAAATGAATTCGAAATATATATTTGAAAATATATGTAAACATATCACATATCTAACTACATAAACTGAGACAAACAGGTTCCTAGAAAAATCAAAGTCAATCCTAGTGGTAAAAAGTTCTGCTGAGACCAACTGCCAGTAATTAACATTATAGTGCATGCTAAATTAGTTAAACACATTTCATGATATAATCAATAAACATACAGTTTAACACACAGATATTTGTGCCTTCTAAAGATTTTGTCAGCCTACTATTAAAGAGGAAGAAAAAATAAGCATGTTGGAATGTACCGTAGTAGGTCTATATTTCAAGCTTGGCAAAATGGGAATGACACAAGTGTAAATGTTCTAGATGACAGTTTTACTACCGTAATTACCCTAATAATTTGAACATGAAAAAGTAATTAAATTTGTAGCTGTTCGAATTATTAGAAATATATTCGTATAATTAGGGACAACCAAAGTAAAGTACAAAATATGGTTATAAATGAAATAGTAAACAAATGAAGGACTTTAAAACATATATTTTACTTTTGAATATTAAAAAATAAAATGATTGTGTTCGCATAATTAGAAAATTACAATTTTCAAAAAAAGGTCATGTTCGTATTTTCAGTGATTAATTTAGGTGTTCAAACTATTAAGGGTATTCAAATTATTAGGGTATGGTAATTACGGTATTGGTTCATTTAGTAGGCATGCAGAAATATCTATAGGCAATGGTGGAGATATTTATAGGCTATAGTAGAGACATCGATATGCCATGGTGGGGGTATTGATAGGTCATGGTGGAAATATATATAGGCAATTATAGGCAATGGGTAGATATCTATAGGCAACTCCATGGTGGATATCGAATGACCATGGTGGAGATTTCAATAGGCCATGGTGGAGATATCTATAGTCCATGGTGGAGACATCGATAGGCCATTAAGAAGATATCAATAGGCCATGGTGGCAATATTGATAGGCCAAGGTGGATATATCAATAGGCCATGGTGGATATACATTGATAGGCCATGGTGGACATTTAGGAAATAAATGGAGGAGTCTGGAGATATTTCAAACTTCATATATTGGTAACGAAAACATGAATAAATGTTGTTGGAATGTTCAACGTAAAAAAAGTGTTATCAGACTTCGATGCAGTATTTTCACGTACAAAAAAAAATAAGTCCTCTTCAACAGAATGATATGATGCTATGATAGTCGTCTATACATGTATACAGTCGCTAGGTAGAAAAGGCCCCCGTTCCACAGAACAATCGTAGCACTATCAGAGTTGAAGCTCCAAGTTAATGTACAGGAGTTACGACTCTTAGAGCGCCATGATCGTTTTGCGAAATGTGACCCAAGACATTAACAACAATTAATGAAAGAAAAATAAATTGTTTTCACCGACTCCAATATATTTATCATGATCAGTGTGGTTAAATATCAGTTCAATGTAGGTAAAGAGATTATCCAACGAGATATATACACAACTAATACTGTGTTTCAACAAACGTCCTGTTCAATAATGGAGGAATGCCTTGGGAATGGTCAGATTATACAAGAGCTTGTTTGATATATAATGTCATATTTTCATGATGATGTACATATAGGATGTAATAATAGTTGACATACTTTCTTACGATCCCATTGGTTGGCGAGTGATACTACTTCAGAACAACTGAGGTGAGCTACACGACATGGGTTGTATTGTTACATCCTTTTATGCGACGTCATGGGTTTGTTTATTTATCAAATGACATTCATGGTCTATCTCAGGTTAGGAGATTGCCGTTAACATATTTGCCCAAAGCAGGTTTGAATAAATAACAATTAGAGGCAGTTTGTGGACATTTGACACTGATGATTGCTTTTAAAGTGAACTTTTGATGGAATGCTACCAACTTTGATGGAATTCCATGAACTAATTTAACCAGGCTACTTTTTGTAATTGATTGAATGCGTAAAGGAAGAAAACTTAGAAATTCACTATAGCACCATTCATTTTCTTCGACTTGTTAAAACAAATCTTTCACTCATTTTGCCAGCCTAAATTGAGGCTGAATATAATGGTAAACAAATTACTTGGAAAACCTTCTGTGTCGGCCATTACTACATGATGATATGGATTTTGGCCCTCAGAACTAATGATGACAATCGCATGGGTAAGTGATATGTTCAGCACAACCATAAATGTTTTCTATGTCCTTAATTTTGATTTGTATAAGTATATTATTTTTATAAATAATATTGCAATATAATATTGCTCATAAAATGGAATGTTTTGAATTGTAAATAACTTCCATCCATGTAACATGTAAAAGTTATAAAATTAATTCATAAACATGAATGTAAAATACATATAATAAATAGAAAACAACACTTTCCCCGCCTAAATCGACCAACCCACACTTTTTCTTCTGTAACATAAATCACAGATATAAAAACAAACCTTTTGAAATACATAACAATTTAACTTATTCCAACAATAACTAAAAAAAAAAAAAAAAAATTTCAATATCAGACATAAAATCACCTAGGGTCGATGTTTTAATGGAAAATATGGACATGGAATAAACAGAGTATTTCTGACCACACTTAACCATGGAAGCCCATCTTCGTGATTGCTGTCACATGACTGTCACGTGACCCGTCACATGACTGAACACAATAGTTGGCCGGCCATCAACAGAACTGCTCCATGCTTCGTAACTCGATGATGTGATGAAGTGCTTGCCTGACATCCGGGTCCATGTGGCCCTGAAACAATGTAAAACTTGGCCCTGAAGGTAAATTTGGTTGTGCAATACAATGAGTGAGTGATTATGGAGTTTAACGTAGCTGCGGGAATCTTTCACCCATTTGCGACGAGCGCAATACAGGAACCATGCAGTAATAAGTAATAAGAAGAAGAACATTTATATAGTGCTAGCATCCACACACAGAGTATGCTCAAAGTGCAACCGAAAAGCCATGAAGGATGAAAGTAGTTCCTACAATAGGCCATCAGTAAGCAAAATATGAGTTTATTTCCATTTACACATTTTTAAAGCAGATACTATCGGTACATCCCCAAGGATTTTTATGGTCCAAATGAAGCAGAAGGATAATGTTTCAAATGAAGCATTACACATTTTTTTTTGCAAATAATTGTTGACTAAGGGCGCGAATCGATAGTCGTGTGACCATTCATTGCATATATTATATCTACAGGCTCATATGACATCAGGTCGTTCACCTCATGTTCATTCACCTCCAGTGTGCATGTAATGGTATTAAAAATGTTACCAGTCACGAAAATTCATATATTTGCATATACATGTAATGTGTCTAGCCCTTTATACATTGTTCTTTCCCCCAGTATACTGGGTACAATACACCCCTCCCATCTCCAGATTGTACGTACTTGTACGGCACTAATAAGGTGTGTTCTATAAACATTGACGATGTCCTGATGCTGACGATCAAAGTCCTGAAACAAGTAGAATACATTTCGTCATTGTGGGATAAACAGGTTTATCACGTAACATACGAGTTTGGGAGTGCAATAAACCCATGCCCTATTTTAGAGCTTCTTCTTCGTACATGTACTTAATTTGTCGAATATAAAGTTAAAATATTTCTTCAATTAAATATGTAAACACATTTATTAATGTGTACACATTTACTTGGAACTATATTCTGTCTGCGTGCTTTACCCAGTTCCCAAGACATTTGTATATTATAGTGTTTGTGACTGAAAATCGATATTATAATAGTTTCTACAGTTATGTGATAAATAGAATCTAACATTCATGTTCATATAATACTGAATTTATTAAACTCAATGGCAAAAATGATATTATACTCGGCGGAGCCTCGCATAACATCAGTTTTCCAAACTTGTTTAATAAATTCAGTATTATATGACCACTCATATGAGATTCTATATATATTTATATATATGGGATAAACAGAATGAATTATTGCTAAACACCTTGTAATACTTTTTTCAGCTATATGTGGATAAACAGTCAGCCAATATTGATACAATTCTGATATGAATGAGGACCTTTACCCCTATAACATTAAGATAATATTGTTGGATAATGTCACTGTAAACTTTCTACATGGAACATAGCATAATTATAGAAGACCTCCTGGAAAAGCCTGCTGAATGTCGGTTATTTGAGCAGAGTAATCTTCATGCAATTCTATAATAAGCAGAGTGCATGAAATCCACACATATTTTTCAGAATAACTATTCTTATAATGAAATTAGATGTCAAGTTAATAGAAATTGGATATATTTATCACCATGTTAAATGCTAAATAAATAACATGAACAATGCAGGCTAATTGTGCAGCATTATTGAATATTTGATGCTTAAATCAATTTGGCCCCGAGGTTATGAAACTTTCTTGAGTACGATTTTATGCTCAACTCAAAGTTTTGTTCACAAATACCCATCTAAAATTTGAGCTTGACCATGAAATCGTACTCAAAATGTTTCATAATCTCGGGGCCAGAAATATTCATTAACCGATAACCTGCCAATACATAACACATGTTCAGTTTAGCTAATCCTCTCTGTACTTCTCCATAGAATATGAAGAGCACAACCTATTAATTGAAACACTGAAAAGCACTCGACACAAAGACGTCACAAAAATCACCAGGCCCCGAGATTACAAGTACGATTTCATGCTCAACTCAAAGTTTTGTTCAATACTCATATAGAATATGAGCCTGAGCCTGAAATCATACTCAAAAGGTTTCATAATCTTTGGGACAGAAAGACTAACTTCAAATTGAAATGTTCTTACAAAAAAAAGGACAGATAAATGTTCAAAAACGTACGGCTAATTGTTGTTGAAGATGTAAAATCTGTGTCTGCAATGACTTGATCTTCAGGGACCTCTCGGGCTTCGAATCACTTTGAGCTTTGACGTCTCTCTTCCCTTCAGCTTCCCCGTTGGTCAGAGAAGACGTCTTTCCTTCCAGATGTTTCCGACTCTGTTCCAGTTGCGCACACACCTTCTTCATGTCCTCCTGCAGGTCAGAGTTCGTCTTGTACAGGTCGCTGACGGTCAGCTGCAGCTGCTCCTTCTCCAGGGTCAGGCTCTGGTTCTCTTTGGTGACCTCAGCCTGTTCCTCCAGGCTCCAGACTTCCACCTCGGCTGTCCCTCTGTCCAGCAGCTCCTGCTCTAGCTTTTCCTTGTCCTTCAGGAGTTCCGCGTAGTCCTGCTCCAGCTGAGTGTAGTCCTGCTGCAGGACATCATGTTGTTGTAGGACACCTTCTATCTCTTCCGTCTCGGCTTGAAGCTAGAGGGCGAAACAAAATCTTTTAATTTTAATTGGGGTTTAAAGCCGCCTTCAAGATGCTTTCACTTACATCACAGCTTGTCAGTTTAGGTGAGGAAGAAACCTGCAACATCCATAGCACAGATATGTTGCAGTAAACCATAATGATAATTATTTACAGGAAGCAGTAGAGACAGTGATATAAATTATAATAATAATACAAATAATAATAATAATAATAATGTTGCAGTCATCCACTTTCGGTTTTGTTTGAATTCAATTGTAGAGTTGCTTTCAAAAGATTTCATTCTATTCATATCACAGCTTGTCAGTTTACAGCAGGAGAAAACCTGCAACACCGTTAACCCTGATTGTTATAGTAAACCTGCAAGCACCGGATAGTACTGAAGAACCAAAGATAGCAATTGCACTGTGTCAGTACAGATCATGATTCTTTAGGAAAGTACTTCCATGAACATTGACGCCAGGTCCTCGTGGTGGAACTCGAATTATTAGAAAAATAAATATTTTAAATAAAAACGTTTTTTTCTTTAAAAAAAAAAAAAAGATTGTGTTCGAATATTAATATTTGAAAAGAATTGGTCATATTCATATTTTTAGGCTCAGATTTATTTTTTGTGATTAATTTAGGTGATTTAATTATTATAGAGTGTCGGATTATTAGTGTAATTACGGTACTGCAATACTGTCCACCTACGTTCTCTCAGAACTTTCCAGAAGACCTGCACCGAGACCTCTCACCTGTTCTTTCTCAGTCTCCATGACCTTCATCTGTTCCTGCATGCTCTGCACCTCCTCCAGAAGGATCTCCTGGTCGTGCTGTAACCGTGAGGACGTTGCCTCCAGTTCCTCGTTACGAGCCTTCAGCTTGTCTTGCACCTCCAGCAGCTTGGTGAACTCCCCGACCTTCACAGAACACAATGTCACAGTCATAGAATGTTACTATAGTCTACTATCATGTATAGTAATAACATAATGGTCCAGTATTCACTGGAAACAATCAAAATTGAAAAGAAATTGGCTTATTTTTCCTGACATTTTCATTATTGGTTTTATAAGCTATTATTTTTATTTATATTTATAAACCCACCTTTCCTGAGAGAGCAATGGCGCTGGTCTTCCTTTCCAAGTCCTCCTTCTCCTTCAGGACTTCCTTGTACTTCTCCTGCATCTTCTCCAGCTCGTGCACCAGCTTCTTGAGGTCCTCGTGGAGAGCATTGCCGTCCGTCAGCAAGAACTCATTCTCCTTCTCCAGCTCGTCTTTGTCCTGGCTGACCCTCTCTAGCTCCTCCTGGACCTGCTCCTTGTCGTTGATCAGCTGGTCAAACTCTGCCTGGAGGTTGTCTCCAGCTTTCAGGATGGCGTTGAACGTGGTGCGGAGCTCGTCCAAATCGCCGCTGAGACGCTCGCACTGCTGCCGCAGCTCCTGGTTCTGAAGTTCCAGGAACTCAATCCTGGAATGATCCTCCTGGCTCGGCTCTGGCCTCTTCTCCTTCTCTGCTTCTCCTCCGGAGTCCTCTTCCTCGTCTTCTCTGGACTGCCCCTCTTCCTCTCTTGACTGTCCAGCATCCTTGTGGTGTTCCGGGCTCTGGGCAGCCGTCCTCAGTACAGAGTCCAGTTCCCGACTCAGTTGCTGGTTCTCCGTGACCAGTTTTTCATGGTTGATGGCTCCATTCAAGAGTTCGAACTCAGTCTTCTCCTTCAACTGGATCAGAAATATGGTATTGATCACGTAAACTATACTCGTTATGACTACACCAAGAACCTAGTGCTCTGTAGCCTATTTTTTGCAATCCTATTGAAACCATGATGGATCTTGGCACCCTCTTATGAAGCTCTCATACAATAATAGACCATAGCTCTTGCAGAGATCAGCGAGATAGATAGATTCAAGAGCGCTATAATTTCTTAGTGGATATGAGAGATTTATGAACGGGTCTACAATCACAATTTTCTAAAAATAATCTTAATATATTCTATAATGCTACTTGCTTATTGAGTTATCTGCCCCTAGTTCAAGGCCTGCTGGGTGGCCATGCACTGACCTGTAGGATCTCCTTATGCATGTCCTTTTTCTCTAGTTCCAGTTGACCGACAGCCTGCTGTAAGGCTTCCACCTGCTCCGTGGTTCCGCTGGTTCCGCTCTGCTCTGTGGTTCCGCTAGTTCCACTAGGCTCCGGACAAACATCTCCAGACTTTGACGCATCCACAGAGAACATGTAGGGCGAGGCCCCCCGGAAACCGTTGCGCAGCAACTAGACATTAAAATATACCGGTGTGACGATACAATGAAGAACAGTACAGATTGTATATATCTACAAGAAAACTACTTTATTTTATTTTATTAATGTATTTTTAGAAAACATTTTTTTAAAGCATTCTTGATGTTGTGTTACACGGTGGAATACAATTAAGTGAGTTATTGTTTTATGTCACAGCAGGAATCTTTCACCCATACATGACGATATGAAACACAACAATGATACTAGAGTTAATGAAATTAAATATCACTCTTCAACCATCTTCGAACATTTCACACATTTTGTCTGAAATTGCAGACTTCCTCATGTAAAGATATGACGGCAGTAGTGAGCCTAGAATTCGCTGACAGGAATGTTTCAGTGTGGTCATTGTTTTGAATGTTTCAAACTGGAGAAAACATTGTGAAACATGCATGCGAGTACATCAGCTGGGCTTCATTCAGATAATATTCCCGTGTCAAGCAGGAGTGTCAAGGGTATGACCCTCATGTGTTTCTTGTTTGTGCTGTAATACTCAATCTAAGCATGGACATAAAAATGTGCATTTTTCAATTCTAGTTCAGATACATATGACACCAAGCCCAGTTCTACTAATACGGCACATGCTGAGTTTGTGCTTAAAATAAATATTTTTCACTATTTGCTTTGTAAATTGGTGCAGCATCGAAAAGTGAATAATGCTTTTAATGAATACCAAGGTACAATATATGAAATCCCAGGCTTAAAATGGTAGTGTCACTTTAAGTGACAGTGTGAACATGCCTGTACACCCAGCAGTGAATGGGTACCCGGTAGGATGAGATGGTAATGGGAATGCCAGTCTTCTACCATTTTGGTTGAATCCTCCATAGGAAGTTGAGATGGTAAATGTGTGCACATTGATCCATTCATCCGGGGTAATAATATGTAGCGCTTTGAGCATGCTTTCGAGTGTAGATTTGGCGCAAAATAAATATAAATATTTTTGTTATTATTATTACTGCTATTATTATTATTATTATTATTATTAAATTTGTGCTAGCCGTGACTATTCCACATGCTAAAGGTTAAACTTTTCAGTTGCAAACGAGAGCAAAATACCTTCCCAGAATAACTCTCACTGAAACAGGATGTCCATGAACTGTGTTAATTCATACAGCATAGCGTCATAGAAACAGCATAGATTATGTTTGCATTGAGAATTTTAGTCAAACTTTGCCATAATTTTCAACTAAGTCACCTCCTAATGAGGCACAGGCATTGCTCTTTAGAGCATCTCCAGTTGCCTCCAGCATGCAGAGAGTTAATTGTCTTCTGATTACGTTTCAAGAATGAAATATCAGACCTCTATAGATCTAAGCATACAGCTGGGGGAAAAAAAACTCAGAGAAGGAAAGTAGTAATTCATTTAACATGCTTGTAGTGTTATTCACTAATTACTTCATTGACACAAAATTCATCAAAATTATAACAGCTCAAAAGGTTTAGAAATTTCCTTATTTCCCTCAAAATTTAGTATCAGCTGCTATTCAAGGGGATGAAGAAATAAATAAAGAAATTTGTTCTTTTCTTTTGACAGTTCACAGGTAGGCAAGAACATCCACTCATTGGGGATTGGATCAAGGAAGCATGGACATAAAATCATGATTAACAGAATTCTTCATAGCAGTTTTAGTCTTTGAGAAGCAAAGATTTAACGCTTTCTCTGCTGAAGTGTTCCAAAGAAACTGCGCCACAGCCTCTGTTACTGCCTCCAGAAGATAAACGGTTAAATTAACCAATATCACACAATTTATTTGAATTTGACCTTGACCGTACCTGCATCTTGTCCTTGAGCTGGTCGTTCTCTTGTCTGAGAGTCAGAATCTGACTGCGTAGCAACACCAGCAACTGCCGATCATCAGAGGACGACTTGTTCTTCCTTTTCCCAGCTGAATGTGGAAATATATCAAAGTCAAGTTGTTGTTGTTGTTGTTGTTTTTGTTGTTGTTCAATTGTGGTTTAGAACCGCTTTCAAGATTCTTTCACTTATATCACGGTTTGTCAGTTTTAGGGTAGGAGGAAACCCGCAACATCCGTAGCGATGAACGTTGAAGTAAACCTGCGAGCATGATAGCTGCGAAGTCCAAACGTTCTACCATTGCATTATCACTCTCTGCTCAAAGTCAAGTTACTTGTTCCACAATTTGCGTAAATATTTTCTGCAGCTAGAAGACTTCATAACACTGCAGAAGCCCAGAAACTGACAGGCATCAATAACTGACAGGGATCAATAGCACATAGAATTATCCTGTCTGGGCAACAATGAAAGGCAGCAATTTGAAAGATGAATGTACATGTATAATGAGGCGGTGAAGAAACTACAATTACTGACTTGGCGAGTCGAACAGGTCTTCATCGCTGTCGCCCCAACTGTCCTCGGGCTTCTCTTCAGTCCTGTCAGCCTCACTCTGGAAACAATGGGTCAAAGGTCAATGAAACATGCCATTATCTATTTCATAACAGATCAGATCAAATTACCGATGTTGGTTTCATTGTTGTTTTAAAATTGTATTGTTTAATTTAGTTTAATGTTATTTATTCCTTTCTTTTCAATTGTGAAGTCTGCAAGAAAATGAACAAAAGTATGGAAATGAAAGAGACTTTCTTACTTGACAACAGTTTTGAGATAAGATCAATATCAATTTCATATTCATTCATAATTACTTCTCAAATTATTGAGAACACTTCAATTGCAGACAAGCACATACTACCATTAATTAGTGATTTTCAAACAATGTATTTATTAATAACAACACTGGCCTTACGCAGACATCTGATGTCATCCTAGTCTTCCTTGTCAAAGATGTTGTTGGAACATTTTATTTAAATAGATTCTTCAGTATATAAATTCTTTAGTATATAAATTCTTTAGTATATGTAGATTTACTATTATTTCTATTTTTGAAAAGCAAATGTTCCTAATAATATTTTATATATATATA
>JAUTBT010068991.1:0-13909 GCA_032361225.1 Lepetodrilus schrolli
AGGGAGAGGGAGAGGGAGAGGGGAGATAGAGAGAGAGAGAGAGTGGAGGGGGGAGAAATACAGCAACAGTGAGCTGGAGAAGTCTTTAACTTAGAGAATGAAATATTTTATGAGAGCTTCAATATTTCCTTTATCGTTAGTTGATGAATAATTGAACTTATTTAGTTATTATTAAGATGTTTACACAACTCCTCTCCCTCCTGAATATATTGAATGTCATGTGCAGACGTTAATCTATTGAAACCTGTTCAATATTTGTGGTATTAACATAATGGAAGCATCTGAGATAATTAATACGTATATAATAGGACCCATTATCTGTGGGGAGAACTACAGCAATCTTCATAGAATGACTCATCTATACAACAATATAATAAAGTACAGGAACATATTCTCACCCGTTGCCTGGGAAACAGCTGCTGCTACTTCCTGTCTGATGGCTCGCTGAATGTCAAGTTGAAGGTCAAATGACAGCTTCAGCATGTTCTTCAACTCCTGCATTTCAGACCTGAGTGTCCTCAACTCACGATTCAACTGGAGGTTACTCTGTAGAACAACCAGGAAATGTTTAAAGAATTGACGAACATTTTATGGTTTATGATTTGAAAGTGTTGGTTAAACTGATGTGAACATCAGAGCTTCCATTAAAATTAATCATGGGCACATATGTACTGGTAATGCATGTTTTATCAGTCTCCAAGATACTAAACTCATACTCATACATTGTTCCCAAAGCTTGAGCATGAAATGATAAATCGTACTCAAAATGTTTCACAATCTTGGGGCCAGATTTCCAATGCATATTTGTCATCAAAATCCATGTAATAGTATAAAAAGAATAAGTATAGATTATTATTAATTCATCAAAGATTTAATTTTAGCCCCCCAAAAATCATATAAATAATTGCAATATATATTTTTGTTCTTATTTTTGACTGTCATCATTGTCGGAATTAAATGACAGAAACTTCATATAGCATGTCAAGTAGTTGTTATGTAAACATCTTTCACAGACCTGTGATGCATGTACAGCTGTAGCGCTGAAGCTTGTGACAGAAATATTGTCCCAGTTGTCCTGGCCCTGCGCCAATCCAAGATGGCTGAAGTCATTGCGGACGTGGTCTGGATGCGGGAGGTTTCGGATGAAGTTTGCCACGTCCTCACCATTGGTGCCACTTGTTGCCAGGCGATTCTGAAGAATTGGTTAATTAAAGTTTATTACGACATTAAAGAACCAGTACAATTTCTTATAGTAGATGTTTACAAATATATAAATATATACTGAATACACATATATTGAATATATCATCATGATAGGATGTACAGTCTGTATCATCACAATACAGTTATCATCTTTGATCTGTCAGTAGCAGCTGGTGCTTGCAGGCTTATTGCAACATTCACTGCTATTGATGCTGCAGGTTTCCTCCTGCCTTAAACTGACAAGTTGTGACATAAGTGAAAGAATGTTGAAAGTGACTCTAAACACCAATATGATATTGCTTTGTGTTCACTGCCTGTCGACTGACCTGCATCTGTATTTCCAGAGTTCCGCGGAATTCTCCGTCAAGAGTGGAGGATACGAGACGAGTGTGGAGGAGTTCGCTTATTTCCTGGATGATGTTGTCATGTTGGTACTGGGAAATCTCCTGCCATGTTGGTTCAGCTTGTGCTGCTATGTCACTGAAACATTAATGTACAGAACTGTTGAAACATTAACATAAATAATTGCTGAAACATTAATGTACAGAAATGCTGAAACATTGCTGCTGAAACGATTTACATTATAGAGCTAGTGAAACATTATGATATTGAATTGCTGAAACACTAATGTGTATATATATATGTATATATATATATAACCATGTTAACTGCTGAGACATGATTAACATAGCTACTGAAACATTAGCACAGAGAAATTGTTTTGAAATTTGCAGGATAACAAACCAAAATGTATATACTAACTAGTATTCAATTACTTGAGCTAGCATCGATTGGAAATAACTACCACTGCTACCTCTGCTAAAAAATCTTGAGCTTGCGGGAATCACCGAGCATATACTGTTGATAAAAACTAATGCCCAACCTACCCATTTACTTGAGCAGCTGCGATATTATCGACTGGTGAGGGAACTGAAATAGAATAGAATTGAATCAGAATTAATCATCATGATTACCTTTAGTTTTTCATTCCTATAATAAAAGTAATAATAATAATAATAATAATAATACTCTATAGTAATATTCATAATAATAAATATTAATAGTCATAATAATATTAATATGAATAAATATTAATATTCATAATCTTAATCTGATAATAATAATAATAATAAATATTTGTAGATAAAAAAATTAAACTTTCTATTATATTAAATTAACATATACAAATTACCCAATTAAAATGTTCATATAAATTTACCTCTAGCCGGTGATGTGCCATTTGATGATGAAGATGAATCGGATGAAGATGAATCGGATGCAGTGCTCTCATGGCTTGGAGACCGACTTCTCTCATCAACCTCTGTGTCTTGTGTTGTGACAGCGATGGCTGTTCTCTGGGCAGGGACAGGGGGTGCAGCTTGTGGACGGGGCAGTCTGGGGGCGGTGGACTGCGGGATGCTGCCTCTGATGATACGCTCCAGTGATCTCCGGAAAGCTGTGGACCGAAGCACAGAAGACACACGCTGTTGTTGGAAGAGTCCTTGAACTTCCACCACTATGGCATCCGGACGATGCTCTTCCACCTCGTCAACATTGGCAGGGATGTTCCGTTTTCCTTCGGAACCAGCAGGCATCTCAAGATGTTTGGCGAAAAATCTGTTGATGTTTTCGCGCGAGTCACTGCCAGTGACTGGTCGGTCGCCATGTTGAATCCTCCGCAGTTCGTACATCAGCTCACTGGAATAATATGACAAATGTTTACGCACTTATAACAATCTTAAATTACTTACAACATCAGGATTGGGATATGACCCTGTTACAAATGGCACCCAACCTGCATGGGTCATGTGCTCTGAGATACAATATTGCAAATTATTGCAGTTTTCAAGTACAAGATGCCAAAATAACACAGGATTGAATTTACTTGTCATCATTACATTTATCTTATAGCCATGCTGGACAAATAGCTTATTTAATTAGGGCATCTGTTGTTGCCAAGCTTTACACTAAATAGGGTTAAACCACAGGCACTAATAAGACTAATTTTATGTACAAATTTCAATTTAAGTGGTCTTGTATTATCCAGTATCTCTTACCTTAAATATGACACTTTCATATTTAAATTACCCATACACTTATATAATTCATATCTACTACATGCATATGCATTTCATAGAATAATTACCAATGTACCATCTGTTTACGCTATATAGTTGACAATGCATGTATTACTTCCAATCATATTTATGTACCATATCTATGTTTATTATGTATATTTGTGTCTACTGAAATAATATTATCTTCATTAAAAAAAAATTAAATGCCTGTGGGTTAAAACTATGCATAATGCAAGATGATCAATAAAATAATTGTTAAAATGTCTGGCTTTCAAGAAATTAGTCACACCCTATTCTCCCCAAAATACTCCTATTCAAAATACCCCTATTCAAAATAAACCCCCCTAAATCACTTAAGCAAGTCTAGATTACTGGCCCCCGTTTCACAACATCCTAAATTTAGGAGCTCCTAACGTTACGACCCAGTTTATCACCTGGTAAGTTAGATGCCCATTTAAGAATCTATAAGACTGGTTTAGGACTGGTTTAGGACTGGTTTAGGAGTTCCTAAATTGTTAGGAGGCCGTTGTGAAACGGGGCCCTGGAGAAGAAGGGTAAAGAATTTCAGGGGCTCTTTTCACATAAATATAATACCAATCAATTATATATTTGCTTTAACCCTCTGAGACTATGGATAGTCTATCAAGAGATATGAGAGAGTGCATACAATAACATAGGCAATCAATTCTACACACGGTCAAAATTGTAGGACTGGTTGCAGAAATTCTTCACCAAAGGCCAGTTGTTTATTTACCTTCTGGACTTCTGCAGAAATTGATCCATTCCCGAAGTGTCGGTTTCTGCAATATTGGTATTTGACATGTCTTCTACGGGTATTTCCTGGCTTTCTGAATCGCTCAGCAATGTGGCGTTGGCTTCTGCCATGTCTGTAGACTTGTCCTTCTTAAATACACCTGAGTAATGACCAACACCCAGTGCGTCAAAAGTATTATTAGTACCTGACTCGTTAAATGTCAATACTATAGTACCGAGAAAACATTCTAAAAATAGTATCAATTCCACGAAAGGTGACGTAGCTAGCATGCTGATTGGTTACAATTAATATTTGCATAGGCTAAAGGTCGCCAATTCCAAGTATAAATGTTACGGACTTTACCGATGATATTTCGTTCCTCTCCGAAATGATCTAAACTATCGGTTACGAAACTATTAATAATTGAAATAATTATGGTTAGACCGTCTGGTGACAAGCATAAATATATTGGACAGAGGACGTAGCCTATGTTCTTTTAACTGAGTATTGGCCTTTCCTCTGGTAAATTGTCTCTGGGAGGGAAAGTGTTAACAAGTGGTCATGTTAGGAACGAAGATATTGTTAAAATATTTACAATTAGTCATGCATGTGACATTTTCTTGAATAATAGTTCATTGATAAAGTATTTTTTAATCATGCAATATTAAAAATAATAATTCAATTCATATGGACTTGATTTTGTTGTTTATATATGTAAATGTTTTTAAATAATACAACCAGACAATGTCTACTTGCACTGTCTAGATTCTATATTATTGGTAATACTTAGCCCTCTTCTTTCTTCTTTGTTTATTAGTTACTAGGGGTCGGATGGGTACTCTAGGACGAGTTTGGGTCGGGTATAGGTGTACCCGACAAGTTAGTGTTACTGTGACATCTTCGGAACAGCAGTCGCTCACTGTAATGAAAAGCGAGCCTACCCTTCCTCAACTGGACATTTGAATCACAGGGGTTCAGTCATAGAATAGTTTTTAAACAAAATTTAAAATACATTTTAAAAATATAGCTATTCTAGATCTAAAAAAAAAGAAGTAATTTATGTTTAAAAAATAATTAAAATTCCCTAAGTACAGGATATAGATGATATCTAAAAACACTTGGTTAATAATATATATATACAAAAGGGTCAGACCTCATGTTTCGACTAATCCAATTAGTTGGCTTCATTGATAGGTGGTATTTCACTAATCCAATTAGATGATTGGGATTAGTGGTATGTTATTCTTATACCAAATACCAATGTTTTTAATACAGACAGTCTATAGCTTACCTATTCATATGGTATAAAATACGGTAGCTCCTGATCTCATTAAGATCACTGTATGTTTCCACAATGGAGGTTCCTGTACAAGATCGCTTTAAGAGAGAACTGTTTAAGAAGGATGAAGATCTGGATCTTGTAGACATGTAGTACTTACCCAGTGCTGTAAATGTTTCAAGAACTATTTTTTGTGCAATTCAAGATGTCACCCAAGTTTGAACTGCTGTAATAAATAGAACTGCTTTACGTGCATTATTCAACAGAATGCGTAAACCCCATGTATTTATGTACATTGATAAAGTGTCCAAGTTGTGCTGTTCTGTTAACATTTCATAAGCTAACATTCCCATAAAACTGAGATTATGTATTATACATTGTGCAGGAGGACAGGGATTTGTGAAATGTAACTGTGGAGGGACGAAGAGGTGTCAAACAAAACGGCTGTAATAAATATAATTACTTTAATACCATGTAATGTAGCTTCCGATAAAACATTCTCGCCATTGTGATGGTATTCGAATAAAATGTTTTCGTGCAATTGCAAATAATTCTTTTTCATTCAGTCATTTTGCCTAATGACTAGAGGTATATTTCAGTCATTTGGCCTAATTCCTGGACATTTTAATCATTAGGCCAAATGCCTGACGGTCTTGGGCATTAGGCCTAATGCCCAAACATTTCAGGCATTAAGGTGAATGACGATTTTTTTTAATGAATAAGATAAACTAAAAATAGAGACATTGTTCCAAATTATGCAGTGGGACTTCCAAAATAAATACTTTTGTAATTGAGTTGTATGGAAAGTACTGTGTGTATTATAAACATACAAACAGCGGGAAACACGAATGTCGGTTTGTTGGCCGTCTCAGTGTCTGTTATAGATAAAATATAAATATGACGAACACTCTTGACGATTTATTTGATCAAATTATTCATTCAGAGAGAAAGGCACAAGAACGGAAATATTATCTACAAGAAGGTTTCCAATATAAACTTAGCACGGCTGATTTTTAAATGGCCTTGTAACTTGTAAATATACCAAAGTCAAACGTGTATCAACTGTTTATAAATGCCAACTCAAAACATGTCAATATATTCCTTTACTTTCACCTTAAATTTTGAACATCAACATAATGAACACACATAAAAACATTGAAGAATAGAGTTTTACGGTTTGACGTAATAATTTAAACATTACCGGTGTACCATCGCCATCACAGATTGCATGCCACCATAGTTGACACCTAGTCTTAACTAGTTGGACTGTCACTATGCATGCTACAAGATATGGTACACTTTAAAATTTAAACTATGAAATGAAATTGTTAGCTCCCAAATGAAAAGCTTTATTTTCTAGTAAAATAAACATACCTAGCTATCATAATTCCACATTATAGTCTGCATTTTGACGTTGCATTGATTTCTACTTGCAGTGAAGTCGCAAGTGACAAGTTTGGTAGAAGAGCTTGCAGAATCGGATGATGAACTCAAAAGGCTTAAAGGGCAGCTTCTACTGAAGGTTAATGATAATCATGATCTAGGGAAGGACGCACCTAAATCCAACCTCCAAAAAGAAGTTTCATGATAGGATGTACTGTCTGTTAAAGGACAATGTAGTTATCATCCTTGGTCTGTCAGTACCAGCCGGTGCTCGCAGGTTTACTGCAACATGCAGCACTACATGTGTTGTGGGTTGACTCTTGCCCTAAACTGACAAGCCGTGATAATAGTGAAATAATCTTGAAAGCAGCTCTAAACCCAATTTAAAAAGAAATTATAATAATAATAATTAGTGAAACGGCTTTTCATCATTGGTTTGCTGTCTACTATACTTCTAATTCATTATTAGGCTATCAAAGACATTATACATATGGCTTGATAATATCAAGCGAGGTGGTCTAGACAGTGTTAGAAATGAAGAAAATAACAAGGGGGTCATTTTCCATAGGCCCAATGTTATTGGTGGTCAAATGTAATTTCAGGTGGGTCCCATAGATACCTTTAACATTGCAGATTTTCAAATGACCCCAGGACCCCCTTTAAATTCAAACACTGTAGAGATAGCGAGTCTGCCTTATAACCCAGAGGTCCCGAGTTCGAGTCTCATCGTGTAGCACTTGAGCAAAGTGCTTAGATCCACACTGCTCCAGTTCACCCAACTGTGAATGGGTACCCAGGAGGATGAGATGGAATTATAAATGTAAACCGTCTAGCGGCTTAACTGGCAGCTTGGGTTGTATACTCCCCAGGGAGTTGAGGTGAAATGCATGCACATTGATCCATTGATTGGGGTAATAATATAGCATCATGAGCAAGCTTTCAAGCATGGATATGGCGCTATATAAATACACACATTATTGATAAATACATCCAAAAGTAGTATTTGTTTTCATATTTTAGCCTTGAAGTCAACCAGAGATGGCCAAGAAATAGTTACATACCATAATTACTCTAATATATCGAACACTCTAATAATTCGAACAGCTAACAAATCTGCAACTCGGGCCTGTAGGATTAATACATTATCTGTTGTAGGTCCAGCACTGGAAGGATCAGGAAGTTGAGATTATGTTTCTGACGTCCAGACGAAACATTCTTCGGGAACAGAAGGAGTCACTGGCAGAGGAGAAAGAACAGATGACCACACAGCTGGTAGACTGGAATAATGGGGGATGAAGGGTGGATGGGTTTCGGGGTGCAAGGTGCCTTTGGCATTGAAATAAAAGTGAAAATTTGGGAGTTCTTTGATAAGATAGTAGATTGTCCTCTTCTTTTTTTTCTCTCAAATTAACATGTATTTACTTCTAGTGTATGAGCTTATGTTATGTAGTCCTCATCAGATGTTTTGTGGCAATTTAAAATTTATTTTTTTAACTTTAAAAACAAAAATTGGTACGTTGAAGTGCCAATGTTAAAATTATTACAAAATGGAATAAATTGCCACACACAAAATGTCTTTGACAAGGACTAGAGCTTATGCAAAGATGTAAAATTCTCGAGTACATGTACATCTTTTACAGTACCTAACTTATCATGTTCATATTCATCATATTGTAACTAATTAAAAAAATATTATTCCGTTTCATAGACTGGCATTCAAGCTGATCTCCATAAAACTATGTTGGAGTTTTCTTCACATGTGGAAGTGTTCAGCCAGGAGTATGATCTGGTCAGTTCTGGGTCGGCATTCCGAGCACAAGACACACGGAAACAGGCAGAATTTGTGGAAGCGACACATCAGGAATTAGCTGAAGGTACCAATTAACATCCAATTTCTAAAATACTGTACCTTTTATTACATGTATTGCCAATATTATAATGTTAATTATTTTGAGTTTAAAGTAGAAAAGTGTGATAAAATTAATATTTTAAAATTGTACCGTATATTGTATTGTTGATTATTGGATGCATATATAATCACATTAATAATAATAAAAGCACAATAAAATTCACACCCTAATCCAAAATTGTTCAACAACTGTATATGAATATTCAAAAAGGATGGTTTTGAGTTAACTTTAAAAAGTTATCAGATCTGAGGAATCTGATATAAATGAACACGGCCGACTACAAAGAAGCTTCTATTACCATATACGTGTCTTGTAGGAATTGATTATAATGTCCTCACAGGCTGGTATAGCCTAAATGGTCAAGTCGATCATTGCTCTGAGAAACGCTTCTTTTACAGACATGAATAAATATGAAGAGAAGAGATGTGCAGTTGAAGAACTAGAAAAGGAACTGGAAATTGCGAGAAACGTTCTGGAAGAAACTAAACTGCGTAGCATTGGTAATAGTTTTGCCATTTACCCAATGGCTGGAGTTTTTCATAATCCACAGTCGTATTTTTGCATCACATTATTTGAACAGTAATACTAATAGCAATTTGTCATCTCTTTGATGAGTCTTGCAGGAATAAGATTTTCCATTTTTTTCCCATTGCCATGTTTTTATTAAACTATTATTTAGACCTTGATATTATGAAGCATATCATCATTGTCACTGTCAACAATCATCTATGATAGTTAATTACAATTTAATCATAATCAGGTCTGGAAAAAGAAATTCTGGCATCCAATATTGAGTCTCTTGAGAGAGAAAAAGCTCAGGTTGCAAGTTTTCCTTTGACTGGAGAAGAGTTCAAGACGTAAGAAATTTGGTGGAATTGTAATGTTAAATTAATGTTGGTTCTCTACATTATCCAAACAAGCATTCAGAATCTAAGTACTATAAAATGGACCCTAGTCAAACAAGTTATCCCTCGGTCTTTAATGGAAGATATATTATACCTGACATGAAAACCCTCCATACAAGACCAACATCTACTAGTTGAACTATATATGGACCCATGCAACAATGTACTAGTATATACTCGACATATTTATTGATTAAATAAATAAAATAGATAAATAAATATGACTCCATGCTAATGCATGTAACTTTACTTTTATGGCTCAAATTTAGTTCAATAGTCATCAATATCTGTGAGTCTGTGACTATGTTTTTAATGTTGATGAGATTTTGTTGTCTACATACAGTCTACATAAAGAGCTGGAAAGTGCGCAGTCAGATTCTTTGGAAGCTAAATGTTCAGAGTTACAAAGTGTGCTAAACTCACTACATCAACGAATGAGGAACAACATGCTACAACAGCAGCAAAAGATGAGAAATACATCTATACCGGTGAATACTAGTATATATGTTTTGCCACTTCACATAGCTTTTAGATTATTGTTTTGGAAAACTAGGTTCTATTATATACACAACAGAACATGGAAATGCATATTTTCTTATACCGGTAGTATTTGGGCAAAATATATTCACATGACTATTAGTCCATATGCTGGGAGGGTCTACCGTGCACCCCCCCCCAACTTCCAGGAGTGGTGTCATTTTGTTCAGGGGACCCCCCTCATTGATAATTTACACGTTACCAAGAAAAAAGTTGGGTTGCACTATGCATTTCCACCTTTTTTCAACATGGCCACCAACTGAAATTGTCTTTTTCACATATCAGCTTGTAAGACTCCTAGAAGCTTAAGTATGATGTCTAGACCTACATTTTATGGGTTATATTTATACATCAAGTGGCTCAAATAATGTATGTAACCAAGATAATTAAAAAAGAAAAATTACCTTGACATTTTCAGGAAGCAGGTCACTCAGGTCTGGAGTCCACTGCCAACAAAGTCTTTGTGACAAACTTTTCAAAGTCAAATATGATTCAGGTGAATGATTTTATTGCCTTGTCTGTTTTCACTTTTATACTGAATAAAATCTTAATATCCTTGTCAAAGTGTGCAAGCTGGTGAAGGAACAAGTCATATACCGTAAACCATTATTGAACATGAACAAAGACTGGCAGGAAATTGTTGACACAAGGTTGAAACCCAATTTGAATTGTTAGTGGTAAATATGTGTAACAAAAGTCTAATTTATAATGATATTGACAAGCAGTACTTTGAAAATACTTTTCTTTCAAATCTGAATTTTTTTTATGTACTGGAGTTTACTATAACAGTTAAAATATTTTGATAAATTTCTAATATATGTAGTTACACTGTAACAATTTTAATTTCATGTTTTCCTTATGAAATATTATAGTTTTGCATTAAATGCATTGACACCCCTATTTGGAAGATTATCTCAGTAAATAGTTCATGGAATGACAACAACAAAAATGCGTACCGGCTTTGTGGTGTAAAGCTTAGAGCGGAAGGTCGGGGGTGCAAGCCACGGCTGCGTCAGACCAAAAGACGTTAAAAGATGGTAGTTGTTGTCCCCCTGCTTGGTGCTCAGCATTAAAAGGGAAATATACAGCAACGACTGGTAGGCTCAGAGTCAGCACAAAGTGGGGTATCCATGTTCAACTGCGGCATGTGATATTCCAAGTGAGCTAGCACTATAAAGACTGGTGGAAATCCAGACTAGCACAAGTAAGACAATAATATTCACAGCTCTCCAGCTCCATGCTGTGACACATGCATCCCAAGGAGGGACCAGTCTGCCGAAATCAGCTAAGCTGGAAGGCAACTATCAAATCACTAAACATACACACACACACACACACACACAATCTTATTTTGTATGACTTTTGAACTAATTAGGCCATAGTTATTTGATTCCCTAGTTTATGGATCCACAGTTTTTCCGCTTTGGAAAATAAAAATAATTATTTGTATGATATTCTGCTGACAATGCACACATCTTTTGAAATTATAATAATAAATGGTTATGGAAAAGATTGTATAACTCATCATTGAACATGAACAAAGACTGACAGGCAATGGTGGACACAAAGTTGAAGCCAATTTGAATAATTACTGGTAAATGTGTAAAATAAAAGTCTAATTTATTACAAATACAGTTGAAAGGCAATCAAATCTAAACAACTTATGCGTAGTGGTGTTTATACCAGTTATACTGATCAATTATATATATTTTATGTCAATCGGCCATTCATAATCTGCAATTATTTTAATTTTAATATAATACCTAACCGACTGGCCAAAATATCAAATTATATTTATTTATATTTTCAACCGCCCAAGCCAAAATTATCACAGAAAAATCTGTAAACCAGAGAATCAAATAACTATGGCCTTAACTTTAAAAAAAACATATAACTATTCATAATCTGCAATTATTTAAATTTTAATATTGTACCCAACCGAGGGGCCAAAATATAAAATTATCGTTATTTATATTTTCAACCGCCCAAGCCAAAATTATCACCAAAAATCTGTAAACCAGGGAATCAAATAACCATGGCTTTAACTATTTTATTTTGTATATATAACTCACTAAATATTTTGAGTAAGAATCTGCATATGCTGATATTCTTCACACACCCGTACATGCAAATTGAGCCTTTTTGGCTGTTCCATCTTTTGGATGTTGCCCCTCTGCATAAAATAACTATTAGTCTACTCAAAATATTTAGTGATAAACAGATTTGGTGCAAAATGTATTTATTTTTAATTTGGTTAGGTCATACAAGGTTTTTAATTCCATAAAGTATCTAGAGTTAACAAATGGGGTATGTCATGCCAAACAACACTATATTAGTGGGAATTGCTGCAAAGCAGAGGTACCCAAACCATATGTACATTTTATCTTGTTATGAACATGGACACTGAAACGTCGTGCTATAAGGTAGTACTATAAATTCTTTATGAACTAACAAACGATGCTTTATAAAACTGAAAACATCACCCAAGCCCCCAGGGAGGATCGAACTCCCGACCCCTGGTTTACAAGACCAGTGCTCTAACCACTGAGCTATGGAGGCATGCTGATTCAGCAATGTGTGCAGAACAGCTATGTTATTGAGCTTGGTTTGAAATGAATAACAGCTATTTATAGACCCACTACTCGACTAGCTCACAGCTGAATGCGCTTACTTAAAATGATTCATAGTGACTTATTAAGTGAAACCCAGTCTATTTATCATCAGTTTACCACTAGATGTGTCTACACGATAAATGAGTATCATTGATCTCGCCACTTATTCTACCAGCAGACGAATCTGAAATATAGGTCTATGAGGTGTTTTTTATTCCTAAAAAAATATAATACTGCAATATATTTTATATTGTACAACTAGAGTCTACTATATTATGTTTATAAACATTTGTTTTAAAAATTAAAATAATATACTGTAATAATAGTAAAATCTATAGATAATTTTATCTAACATTCCTATTAATTACTTGTGGATATACGTACATTGTAGTAGAAGTATATTTTAATTTTTCATAATTTAACAATATTGATTTATACCTAATTTCCAATATTGTCCTGTCTGGGCCCCATTCAAAGAATTAGCTGAGATTCCTCTCGCCTTCGAACCATGCTCACCATGAGACCTTTTGTTTTAATATACATATGTGTATGGTTCCCATGGAGCACCTGACATACCCATATATAAAAGATCTTATGGTCAGCAGGGAAGGCTAGAATAATCTCCAGCTATCAAAGTTAGAAATATGGGCCGTAAGGCTCTTACATGAAATGATTCAACTGTTGTATTTCAGTCAGATAATATCAGTGCTACAATCAATGGAGATGATTGCATAGCTTTAATAAATGAAGACTTTGATGATGAAATGAACTTGTGATCTTCATCCAGCAGTGTCGAACCACAAGCAGTAGAGAAGCCATCAAACCAGTGAAATGTTTTATAAACTTGAGGGAAAAAAAATGTGTTGGCCACATTATTATATTGTACTGTACTAAATATATATATTTATCATCTAATGGAAAGTTGAATATGCACAACATTTACACTGTTTTTACCATTTGTTTTCTAAAAATATTCCTAATTTTGCCATATATTATGTGCAAGCATGTAAAATAACATAGTATTTATTACAATTTTACCAAATTACCTTGAAATAACCAGTTATGAGAATGCAATTCAAGAAGGTTTATGAGAACAAGCAATTATACAGATATTTCGTGTATCATGCTACTTTGCCTGACTAATAACTATGCAAATTAAGGAGCTCTGATTGTGTGTGACTACTATTTATAGATGCTACTGTATGGAAATAGTAAACAAAATGACAATTACGATCGGAAACTAGATGT
>JAUTBT010069002.1:0-13909 GCA_032361225.1 Lepetodrilus schrolli
TATATATTGTAGTTAGTTGGCCAACGTGGATAGTCAGTTATTTGGCAATAAATTATCATCCATTGACTTCAGTATATCGACTATATTGTCGTCGCGTATGGGTAAAGGATGGATCTAGTGCGAGGATGGATCTAGTGATGCTATTTAAGGTATGCAGTATAAATGTTAATGTTAATAAGGTAGTGTTAACGTCTGTGGAATGTAGACAGCAACAAGGGGCTGTATACGGCTGTGACTGGCTCACATCTGAAACCCTTCTCTGACCTGGGACAGTTAACAAGGTCATCAGTCGCAATTACTCAGCCAGATGATTGATCACCTGTTACTATCTGTGTGTGTTTTAACAAAGATCACCTTCTTTAAGAATATTTGTGTAGTAGGCTGATCACGTGGTATGTGAAATAACGGTCAGAAAACAAGTGGTCCTTAGAAAGATTTGCGTATATGTACGCATGTACACACGCACGCGCGAGCGCACGCACGCACACACACAACGAAAGAATTCAAATAATTATTTCTTACTTCAAATACTAGGATAAAACGTGTCATTCCTTTGGTTTCTTTGTATTGTGGATATTTCGACAGGTAACGGAGGCCTACTTACTTGGGCTATGTCCTTGGAGTTCCTTGCGGCGTTGCAATCAATCGGCCGGAAGTAATCGATTTTAGGGTCGCTCCACTAATGATAGATGCACGCTTACTCATGTCAAATTTAACCCAGCAGCGAAAATATTTTAAAAAAGGATAGGCTCTTTATCAATTGGCACACCGGCACGATATTTAAACTAAAATTAAACCATGAGTGTAATAACCATGAACTACTAGTATGCGTTGAGTAATATTTGGGTTATATTGTCTATATTTATGAACAAGTGACAGCTGTGCAAGTAATTAAGCTTGAGGTGTGTGACAAAAGGAATTACAAATAACACAGGTTGTCCCGCAAGGGAAACTGCACTTATTTGAGACGGAAATTAATACATCTCCCTATGGGATTGGAAAGATTGACATCGTTCTTATAATTCTCTCATTCTCTCTCTCTCTCTCTCTCTCTCTCACACACACACACACACACACATACACACACACTCATTCGCGATGGTTAGCATTTGGCGTTGATGCAATCTGGATCTTAAAGCCTGTTCTAGTAAACGAACAAGTTGATATTTACAAGCGGGTTTTAAGGATCTCATATTATTATAACAACATATTGACATCGTTTCATGTGCATCCAGGTGTCCTTTGTTCACTGTATCCACTTGTTATCGCATCAGTTCATGTTTCCATAATCTCGACTCATCACTCACCGTGTGAGGAGAATAGATATCATTTTTAATTTTTCCTGGCCTAACCCATCCTCTAGTCCTAGTATAACCGATTATGAAAAATGGTCCTTTAATGGTACTATGACAATGGTACTTAGTATTATGTTCTAAACATTGAGAATTGGTTCATCTGCCTAGTTAATATTTCCATTTCACAATGTGAAATACTATAACATATTCACGAAATACAAACTAGTACTTTTTATTTTATTATTAAGTTTATTGTATATTTCAGAATTCGATGCGTCACACTAGAGATTTCAGGTATATAGGACTCTTCAAAAAGATGAGTTGTTTCAGTCCAACCTTAGATGAGCATTGCTTCTGAACCTGTGGAAGAAATTAAATACAGTGTATACTATAACAAGGTCGTTGTCCTTTTTTAAAACGTAATTAGAATTAAATAAACTTAAATGTAGTGTATATTTATCTGAAGGAATATTGAGTATAAGGAACGATACGTGTGACTATACCGAGATGGAACTAGGGATACACAGCTTCGCTTACGTTATCAAACCACCGGGATATATTCCTATACACTTCCTTGTCACTGAATCCAAACGTTGTCTGAAAATAACAGAAAAAAACCAAACAAGTTGTTAAAGTAATATGACCACAATCTTTCCAACTTGGTAGATGTGTCCATGAGCCTGAGGCCAGCGCCATGCATGTTCTCCCGACTGCGACAATCCACTCTGCTTAGCCCTTACTCTAACAGGGATATGTATATGGCAAGAAGGACCTGCTCTGTGGGGAGTATGGCGGCCAAGCTTGGTTGTAAAATATTGACCATATTCTTACTGTATTATTCATTATTGCCAGTACTGTGTGTATTAGTTGACAAATTCACTACATCTTACTTGCATTTGATAACCAATGTGCATGTACAACTTCAATATCTAACTGGAATTACGCTCATACTAAGAGCTCATACTACATTATTTCAATACAAAACTACATTATTTCAATACAAAATGATACATCTTGAAATACTTTGTTACTGACGAAGACAGTGTGGAGAGAGTTGTACATTGTTAAAACAATTCAATATCTGACAGAATTACACTGATACGAGCTCAAAGAGTTGAGCTCATAATAATAATGGCGCAGTATGACCACGCACTGAACATGGAATTGAAGCAATACAAATATATGGACATTATTATTATTATTATTATTATTATTATTGTATTATTATTATTACAAGATACTTTTATTAGTAATGTCCTAAAAATGATATGATACAAACTTACAAAGACAGCATGAAGAGACTTGTACATAGTTATATCGGCACTGGTCAGCTCCTGGTCAACGAAGTACACGCGGTCAGCAAGATACGTGTCCAGTTCCTGTCACAGAACAATATGTACTACGTTTGTCATTGAAGTTACACGTTAATACGTTGATTCAGTACTGAGCACACTACTACTCATGAACTACTACTAGGGTACATGAGCCTAATAACTAAATAGAAAGTATGTGTTTTAAACTAACTAGCCTAGGTATTATTAACGAACTAACTAACTCGATATACTACTGGTATGTATTCATACCAAACTAGAATGCATAAGTATACATGTATATGAGTACATGTATATGTGTTCTTAAACTTCTTATTACTGTTTAAACCCAGCTAGCTTATTACTAATATTAGTCTATGTATTCGTCACCACAAGAATCATGAGAATACCCATTATATCAATTCATTTCAATATGCTGGATTTATCACAAGCACTGTATACATGTACTCAAGGAACAGAATGAAATCATGTGAGATAAGTCACTTACAAAGACAGTGTGGATAGACTTGTATTACACCGAGACTATTAGTATTAGTAATCTGGCTGTAAAAAAAAGTAATATATTTGTTAGTTAAGAATAGATCTAGTTTTTATTTATTCTTGTGTATTATACTGGTAGTATACCAAGTAAGCTAGTTCGTTAATAATACACGTTTAAATTAAATGCCCCCCCCTCTCTCTCTCTCTCTCTCTCTCTCTCTCTCTCGCACACACGCCTATATCACGGCTTGTTTGTCAGTTTAGGGCAGGGGGTAACCCAAAACATTTTTAGCCTGAATCTAAATGCTCTTACCTTTAATCTATCTGTAAGGTCTTTCTCTGTGGCGCACCGATCAAGCTGGCAGACACAGAACTCCCTCCATTGATGTATCAATGCAGCTTTCACTGTCATTGTCTTATCCCAGTAGGTAATGGCCCGTTACTAGCAACCCTGCTACGAGAAAAGACTATCAGAATATGACTGCCCTTCGAGGAATATTCCCAGGGAACAAATATCATTAACACCGGTGGTAGAAAGCAACAAGTTGATAGTTATCAGCTGACGAAAGATATGTGATGATAAACAACAAACATGTTGCTCATTTTGTGCGTAGTGTTAGGGCTTTCATCGGCTTGGCCGTTGGATCAGGAGATAGGTAGGAGTTGGAGAAACTTTGCAAAACAGTAAAGTGGAAGATGCAACTAAGCCTCAGGGTTTCAAATATGTTGTAGAACTTTACTTGTGTTGTTACTGTTAATAATTCGCAGAATTACAAATATACCGGCATAGTTATGCATGTAATATATATATATAGATGATTTATTTTCACATTTCAATATGCAGTCTGTCGCAATATGCATGGCAGGCAAATGTTAGAATCTAGAAGTTTGATGTCGAAATATGGTTTCACTCGCTTACCAGCTCACGGAATAAAATCGTAGATAATGCTGTAAAAATCGAAATAGAATAATATGTCTAATAACAGATAACTGTTGTAAACATTGGTTTCTATTGAAATGCTAAGGCGCCTTACCTTACAAATGGCGATGGTGTGGTTTCTCAAATCCGAATAAATCCCTACCGGCTAGTGTGCAAAATGGCGGCCATCCAAACTGGGATTTCTGTATTGTGTATTTAAGAAATATTTTAGGCTACTTGCTTACTTAAGGGAACCTAATATATTATAGGTTTATTGTTGTTGAAAACCGACGTAAGGCGTTAATATTTAAAAATACAATTATGTCTTTAGATTTTTGGTTGGTGCTTTCCTATACAGTATATCTATCTTGCTGATTGCGATGGGAGCGATAATATAGTCTTTTAGTGGATACGAGAGCTTTGTGAAATAATATGCTGGATAATCCTGAATTAATGTTAAATATTCTACAATATAGATGTTCTATAGGTAATATGTTGTATTGATTGTGAAATTCGGCTGTGATATTAGAAAATAATGAGAAAATATTGCCATATTGATATAGATGTCAATAAACCCTGGTCTACTGTAAAATATAAAATTTACCATGTTTACTGTTAACAGGTACTTTCTGGCATCTGACTGATGTGCACTTTGACCCTGACTACAGCGTTAAAGGGGATGTCAAGAAAGCATGTCATTACTATGGCAGCGCAAGTGGATCTCTTGGTTTCTATGGAAACTACAACTGTGATGCCCCATGGAGTCTAGTTGATTCAGCGATTTCAGAAATGAAAAGTATCAAGAGTAAACCTGACTTCATTTTGTGGACTGGGTATGATAGTATTTCTTCAATAATAATAATAATGTGCATATTTATATTGCACTAAATCCATGCTCGAAAGCTTGCTCATGGCACTGCATTATTACCCCAGTCAATGGATCAATTAAGGTACTAAACGGTTTTACATTTACAATTCCATATCATCCTACCAGGTACCCATTCACAGTTGGGTGGATTGGAGCAGTGTGCATCTAATCACTTTGCTCAAGGGTGCTACACAGTGGCATGAGCTAGGCTTGAACCCGGGACCTCTGAGTTATGAGGCAGACTTGCTACCTCTAGACTACTATGCTCCACGTTTTACCTAAACATATAACATGTTAATGTACTTGACAATATGGTATAAATGTACATTAAATTTTGAAATATTGTAAAATTATAGTGCTACCGGGTAGCAGGTTTTGATTTGATATATTCCCCATTCATTAAGCATGTTAGTGAATTAATGTTACAAACATAAAAAAAAATCTAATATTAATGGGTTGTTTTAAAGCAGCTCTCTCACTGACGATATAAAGACATTGTGTCTCTATTGGTTCATTGCTCTCCATAAAATAAAATTCATTGAAGGGCTGTAAATTAACCTAACCACTTGAACATTTCTTACTACTGGGTATATATCATAGTATATCATTATAATACTATATAATTATATTATAATTAGGCCATAATTGTTTGATTCCTTGGTTTATGGATCTGCCCACCTGATGTTTTTTCCATTTTGGAAAATACAAATAATTGGGTTTCTTCCGCCGACTGTGTATTGCTTTAGAAAATTATAATAATAAATACTAATGGAACAAGTCATATAAGCCATCATTGAACATGAACAAAAACCAGTAGGCAATGGATACACAAAGTTGAAGCCAATTTCATTGGTTACTGGTAGATACACATGTATATATAAAACAAAAGTCTAATTTATAACAATTACTAGTATTGGCAAGCAGTACTTTGAAAATAATTGTGCATTCAAATCTGAACAATTAATGTGTTTTAGCGTTTATAACAATTATTGGCAATTATGGTTATCAGTTATATTTATTTTCTATCTCTCGACCATTCATAATCTCCAATATTATTATTTTTATATTGGACCTGACCGACTTGCCAAAATATCAAATTATATTTATTTATATTTTCGACCACCCGAGCCAAATTCATCACAGAAAAAAATCTGTAAACCAATGAATCAAATAACTATGGCCTTATATAATATAATAGTTATCTTGCAGCAGTTAAATTTGTATAAAAATGAAGGGTCCCTCTGATAACGAAAATAACAGTTTTGAAACACAGAATTCTCTTTGTCATGTGCATAGTAGGAATGTGAAATACAAAGTATTGAATATTGTCCATATATTGTATTTAGACAAAGTTTACAAATGGCAAAATATTGTGAGAGAGTTGCTTTAAGGATGGATGGATTTATGTAAGTCAGTGAAAAGCCTTCTGATTTGATTGAAAAATTTCACGGAATTAAATTACAAAACATACATGATGATATTGTTACTACCTTTATTATAAGTTTTAGTATAAACAATGCATAAATTGTGTGATAATTTTCAACATTTGATCATTCTCATTTCATGCACAATTTCTATATTTACTAGTCTATTAACTCTGGTCTTCTAATTCCACATCAGATGATGGAGATCAGTCCTGTTTTTATATGATTTCCAGGGATACAGTTCCTCACGTGGATGAGAAATCTGTTGATGATGTCTACGCTCTCATCAACAACATCACCACACTGCTGGTACAAACATTCCCAGGGATCCCTATTGTCCCATTGCTTGGCAACCACGATGCATTCCCAGCCAATCAGATGCCAATAGTAGAGAAGGACAACGGTTACTATAGTAACATCCTCAAGAAGGGGAACTGGTCTCAACTTCTGACAGACAAGGAACAAGAGCAGTTTCTTTTAGGTGATAAAAAGTTTTGTGTTCTTTTCCACAGCAACACTTTTTACTGTGTTTTTTTGTCCCATCTTGGAATCTCACCATTATGTTGTAACTTGTAGTACAAATTATAAAAGTATTATTATTATTTAAAATATATATTTTCAGCATTTTCAGCAACTATGCCTTTAAATTTTGTCTAAGTCTCCGCTATTGAACAGTCATAGCAATAACATCTATATAATTAAATCAGTATGCTAGTGTTAGTGACGAAATACAAAATAATAATTATTATTTAAATATTTTCAGTTATTGTTTTTCCGCAAACTACACCTTTAGTAAATTAACTAAATTAATAATATTAACTGGTAATCATGTACTTCAAACCCTGTCCCTGGAGCCCTGCATCAATGTTCATGAAAGTTACCTTTCTGACCATCATGATAGGATGCACTGTCTGTACTGTGGCAATGCAGTTATCATCCTTGATCTGTCGGTACAAGCCAGTACTCACAGGTTTACTGCAACATTCAGTGCTATGGATATTGCGGGTTTCCTCCTGCCCTAAACTGACAAGCGGCGATATCGGTCAACGAATCTTGAAAGCTGCTCTAAATCCCAATTTTAAAAAATAATAATAATTAATAAATCCTGTACTGTACCTGTGTTGGCAGGCGGCTACTATTCCAGGTCTCTGGGACAGGGAGTAAAACTTGTCGTCCTCAACTCAAACACGTGGTATTCCATGAACAAGCTGGTGGTCACGTACCAAGATCCCAACCACCAGATGTCCTGGCTGCGGCAACAATTGTCTGATGCACGGACACAAAAACAGAAGGTAGACCAGAGAGTCTGTGGTACCCGGGTATCCTGGTAGGCCAGAACTTTTCTATGTTACCATGGTAGGCCAGACAGTCTAGGGTATTTTGACAGTTCAGCTCTGATACCACCTTAGAGACCGTAGATCGTATCTATCTTTCTCACTCATCAATAAGAGAGCACTGTCACAGCAACAAAAGATAGGTGTCCTGTTAGGTGTCACGGGCCAGGACACCTAACGTGGAAGCTCAAAATTAAACAAGGACACCCGAGATGAAAGTGTCTTGCCAGGATCCTGTTATTATTTTGTTAGGATCCTTGAACAGGACACTGTTGTGTATAGTATCTTAGTGGATGCCAGCCTAGAGTTTCATGATGGGTGCTCAGGAAGTTAGTGTTGGCGCAGAATTCCCCACAAACTGATTACCATCAAATATCTGATACGGCAGAACATAAAATCTATGGCTATCTTCAATGGACAGTGGACCTGTAATACATTTCCATAGTATCTAGCATCTTGCCTAGGCCACATGATCTAACGGCTTAGACGTTAGAGCGCTTCGTTCTACCCTTCCCTGGGGGAGATGGTGATCTAGAGGATACATCTATCAGAGTTTCTCAAACAAATAAAAAAAAGTCACTAAATGTCATCAAGTGGAGGTTATTTTATTACGAGTGACAAAAGCATGAACGATCATAATATGGTTTCACTCCTTAAGAATTTTGACATTCCTTTGTAAGCAAATACGCAGACGCATCCACATTTCCTAGCTGACTTTATTTTTAAACAAAACATAAACATAGTACAGTTACGGTAGGCCTACTTGCGAATCCACATTATAACACCCCTAGCTACGCACCTGAGGAGTGTCCAAATATCTAAGCGTCAGTATCAAATCAGATTTTAATTAGATTGGCTAGGCACTATGCTGCCCTCGACTCGCACGTTAGAAAGACATTCTGCATGGATATTCGCATATTAAAATCGTCGCATATTTTGGATAAGTAAGTTTACTACCGCTCAATGTCAGACTACTATAGTCCTTCTCAGAAATGTGTTATCTCCCCTTGAAATATTATTTCCCTTTCATTACTCTCTTATCACATAAGTTACAAAGAGCACTTCTGGAGATGTTTTTTTACGTGGCAAATGCACATTGCTTATGATAACATGAGTGTGATGATGAAGAAAAAGGGGCAATACTGCACTTCTGTTAACATTATACCGGATTAAAAAAATGTTGACAGTAGATCAGTGACCCTGCACAGATATGCAATGAACACTGACCAATAAACTGTTCTGAAATCTCTTTAGCGGAAGTGAATCCAACGGCTGAAACAAGTAAGGAAACCCCATTCATAGTGCAACACAGGTTTTGGAAATATTATCTCTAGTTACTACTAGTATTTTCTGTTTAATGATTATGAATAACTAACATTCACAGAATTTCATTTGAATCAATCATTTTTTCTTTCTTTTCTTTAAACATGATTTCTGATGTATTTACCAAATTATGGGAAATATATAGTCTAGTCCCATTAATTAATTAGTGAATGAATTAATTATTCCTAAATAATGTATATATTAGAATGAATGAAAATGTTAATCAAAATCTGTATTCCACCATCTAAACAAGAATTGAAGATTTCTGAAACAAGACTAAAGTGTTGAAATTAGTGGCAATCCAGTGACTCAACGGTTTCAGAATCCTAAAGCCAAAGGCCAATATTTACTATTTCCAAAACGTTTTTAAAATCTGAGAGAGAAAAATAATAATATTCAGTTGATAACACCCACCAGCAATTGTGGACCAGTGAAAGAGGGAAGACATAATGTGTCTAATTTTGGTCTGGTTTGTAAAAGAAAGACATCACAGTTAAAAGAGTTAATTTTGAATGCACTTCATCACATGACTAAGGTTTCGTTTTCATGGTTTATTCTACTGTCAACTGTGATGTGAAAGACAAATTGAAAAGGCAGACACAATGTAAATGTTTGTCAGTAAGTTGGCAAGACTAGTTTAAAACATTTTGATATGTCTCATGAATATGTGCATTTCATTAACAATAAATTATCAACCACCAGATAATTCCCAAATCCTATTCGATAATAATTCAGTCAATTGTATCTGCAATATTCTATCTGTAATAATATACAGTTCCCAATAATACCATTCTATTTTCTCTATATGAACTAGATATCTATAATAATGATAATAATAAATAAACTCCGAGGTACATCTTTATACAGACAGCTGATAACAGTTCTGCATGTACAAGTCGTATTTATCAGCAAATCTTTATTATTTTAGTAACTTACATCTGCTTCCCCAGAACAACCGACTGCATGCAAATGACCTGTGACCTTTGACAGAAATGCTGACAGTCGTAGTTTGACTTCTGTGTTCATGGGGTTGTTTGTTGTAGGTGCTGATGATATCACTAAATACGTTTTACATACTGAGAACAGTCCTTGAATTAATTCGGCTAATCTCTGCGAGTGCATCACTGTTAATCTTTCGTTAAAACACTTTCCTACTTCACGTAGTTTACCGTACGTTGTTTTATTTTCCAAGAACGATGTAATTGCATAAATCTCTACTTGAAAATGAGGGTGATTGTTCAATACCATCAACTCACTCATGTATCAATGACGGATCTGGCAAACCTTCACCGAGATGCGAGGCGTATCAGCACAGTATTTTCAAATTACTTCGCTTATCGGCTGTTTCTCTAGCATACATTCACCACGTGCACACAAGAATGATTCTGCCTTGGTCTGTGACAATTATTTCCTGTGATTCGGTACAAATTAGTTTAGTTCTTTGATATTTAACTGAAAAATCGATCGACTTCTATTTATCCGACGCCATTTTGAGTCAAATGTTTATAAACAACCCCCGGAAATGGTCATGTTCCAAGGGAGCTAAGTCTAATAAAGGGAGATAACACATTTCTGAGAAGGACTATTCATTATTAACCACTTTCAAACAATGTGGTATATTCAAGTAAAACAATACACCAATGTGTTCTACAATCAAAGGAGATTATTGTAATATCAAATTTATTACTTTAAAATATGCGTAAAATGGCACTAGAGACGTCTAAATTCACAATGCATAAGCTCCATTTTGGTACCAATTCCACATCTCTATCTCAAAAGGTGAGTGAGATATAGTCAATTAACTGTTTTACATGCTGGTCCCTAATATTTGGTATGTTGCCATGGAAACAGCTCCATTTGACCACTTTCAAATGAATTTATTTCGTGGGTACATCATTTTTCTGGTAGAGTGGAATCTACTGAACATTTTCGTACCTATGAAAAATTATCCTGGGGGGAGTGCATGGTAGGTCTACTCAGCTCCCTGCCTAATACTTGAAGTTTCTCAAAGATATAAAACATTTACAAAAGAAGAGATTGGAAATGAAAATGCACACTGTTCACTGGAATCTTATCAGAATACTGTTGGAGTATTGACCAATCCTTGAACTAAGGGAGGTAACTATGTAAACCTGCAGGCATTGACAAGACTAAGGTATATCTGGGAGATATTGGGTATACTGGGTATACTAACAAGGTATATTAAGGAGATACAGATAATACAGACAAGATATATCAGGAAGAATACTGACCAGTCCGCCGGCTTTACGAGCTCTCTTAGGAATGGCGGCGGCAGAGTTGTTCTCCTTGATGGCCTTCACCTTCACCTCAGCCTCCTTGATTCTGTCAGGAAAATGTGCATAGCTCAGGGTTACTCATAATACACTGGATACAAGGAACAGACTCTCCCTAACTCACAAGTGCTTACTTAAATAATATTTTTTCATCTACAATTATGAAAAGAAATGTAGCTGTGAGCTTAATGCACTTTTTAATATGATTTTTAAAAAATGGCAAATAAATAATTGCAGGCTCGATGGAATGTATACAGGATCCCGTTTGGGCTATTTCTTATATTAATTTTCCCATTTTACAAACAAAATTTCATATTTATCATAAAATATCTCATTCAAATTTCAATTGTAGTATTGTTAATATCCAACATTTCATTTTCAAGATATTTTACTATTCATTTCATCATTTTCGTCATTTTCCAGATTGCATATCATATTTATATTAATATTTATATTTAAGGGAAATTGACATTAATTGAACTATTTTGTGGTTTATTTGTGCTTCGGAATATTGCCAAACAGTTTCTAAAGATTTCAGAATTGTATTCCAACTTGATCTCCGTAAACAGACATTTTTCCGATTACCACGGAAAGGGGTAAATGTCAGGGTCATGACTGCCAAAGTGATTACTTCGCTTGGGCCGGTGTACTGTTAAATTTAAGCATGGAAATAGCAATGTTTTGTGATAAAAGAACAAAGAAGTGAGTGTTCTTTATGTTTAATTAGACGTTAAAACCACGAAACCTGGTCACTAGATGATACATATATAAATAGTTTCTATTTCACAAGACATAAAGTAGACCTCCAACATGGAAGATTTCTGATCAATGACCTCATGTTTGACCTCTGACCTCTGACCCACCTAATTTTGATGATTCTCTGTTGTTCTTTCTTCCACAGATCTTTGAAGTCTTTACAGAACGCCAGCCAGAACGAGAAAAAATGTTCTGGTGTCACCTCAGAGTCGCCTCTCTTGGCTTTTACACAGAACAGCAGAACAACCTGGTGGAATCTGCCACAGAACAGGAGAATTTACAGGCGGACATTTCAGAACAATTTGAAGGAAGAAACAAATAAATTAATGAAAACAACTACTAGTCTGGACACTAGTCAAGTTAGTCTGGACACTAGTCAAGTTAGTCTGGACACTAGTCAAATTAGTCTTGACACTAGTCAAGTTAGTCTGGACACTAGTCAAGTTAGTCTGGACACTAGTCAAGTTAGTCTGGACACTAGTCAAGTTAGTCTTGACACTAGTCAAGTTAGTCTGGACACTAGTCAAGTTAGTCTGGGCACTAGTCAAGTTAGTCTGGACACTAGCCAGTCAGGAAGATTAACTCACACAATATTTACCTACTTTTTTTGACACTCTGTGATATTTTCTCGTTGCTCACTGAAATCTTGTTTGCCTGAAAGTCAAAATTACCCAGTTAATAACAACCATCACAACAACAGAACAGAACAGAACAGAACAGAACAGAACAGAACAGTTTTGTAGATTAATGTCACGTGACACTAGACAGTGATATTCTGGTCATGGATAAGCATGGATTCGGAAGTTGAGTTGTCAAAGAATCAAGAGTCAAGGTGTCACGTTGAAAATTCAAGTACTAGTACTTGAAGTGTCATGTATTCAAGCAGTCAAGGGATTAAGATGTCAAATAATCAAGGCATCAAGGAATCAGGAAGTCAATGTGTCAAGGACTAAGATACTTTATTGGGCAGCAGAAAGACAACTCATAGCTGTAAGATTTATCACACGTAACAAAATAATAAGAGGCTGTCTATATTTACCCTTTTCAAAGAAGTTTGACATGACATCCTTGAACGGCTGTCTGTGGTTCTCAGATGCTGGAGATCTCAGTACTTTCTCAAACTTTATCTCAGCAGCTGAAGACAGAAAACGGTTCACCACTTGTTGCTGCTATATGTAAATATGTATCTATGTAAATATGTAAATATGTAAATATGTAAATATGTATCTATGTATCAATATGTATCTATATGTATCTATATAAGCCAGGTCAAGGTAAAACATATAGCATAGAGCACAATAAATTAGTTCTATTTTGTTCTATATTTTAAAATGTAGGGGGGCATTAGCGACCACCTAATGGACTTTTGCTCCTACTGACAGGATTTTGTGTATTTTGGCGCAATGTTTTACATACGTGTTGTGACATAAGCCTGTCAGCATAACATGCCTTCATTATAAGTGCAGATCACCCCAAAATCCACAACTGAGCCCTCAAACACATCCTGGAAATGTGGCAATTACCAACTGGTGTTGATATTCACCGACACGTGCATCAGCAATCACTGACTGCAATCATAATAATATCCCCACGATCAGAACTATCATCATATCCTTAAATATAATGATGCAATTTGACCAAGATATGTGTTGCCATCTGGTTACATGTTGAGTTGTAACTGTGTGAGTGTCGGCAGAGCCTGTGAGGGGCACATCAGTGCTGTAGTCTGTTTTATAGTCATCACTGGGGCGGGTGGTAGAACGTTGAACTTCAGAGCCAAAGGTTCCAGGTTCAAATCCCGCTTTTGGGGCCTGGCATCAATGTTCGCGAAAGTTAACTTTCTGATGCGATATTGATAGGATGCGCTGTCTGTAGAGTGGCAATG
>JAUTBT010069013.1:0-13908 GCA_032361225.1 Lepetodrilus schrolli
TCTGGGGGGATATTACGTGCAAGATAGTCTTGGCTATGGTCATATATTGTGTTAGTCTGCATAAGATTGAAGAACATAGATTTAATATGGTCTCTCACATTATTAAGTCTGGAGTACTCGTTACCTCCAACCCTTAGATTCTGATTTGGGTCAAGGGTCATGCAACTTGTAGCAGATAGTGATGTCATGGCAAAGGGTTGACGGATTCATTCATCATATTTAACATGGTGGATATGTCTATATCTACTTGTCTATTCTGATGAACTCGATGTATTTTGAGAGGCAACATGCACGTCACAGGTGAATATTGTTCAGGTTACATAGTTGTGTAGCCCTGGTCTAGCTATTACAAGTTCCATTCCATACATTCATTGGCAAAGACTTTGGTGGCAATTGTTTTTCTTTTCATTTTTTGTAAATGAATATTTATTATTTTGGAAAATAATTGAAAATAATTACCATGACATGGACAACCTTTCCTTTCATGAATGGCCCATCAGTAGCAGCAGGTACTCGCAGGTACTCGCAGGTACTCGCAGGTACTCGCAGGTTAACTGCAACATTCAGAGCTACAGATGTTGTGGGTTTCCTTTTGCCATAAACTGAGAAGCCGTGATATAAGTGAAAGAATCTTGAAAGTGGCTCAAAATCCCAAATTTAAAAAAAATTACAAATCAAATTCTTGTCTGTTCTGTCACAGAATTGTACCAAAACGGTTTTGTTATCATTGACCTTGAAATAGATACTTTTGAGCTTTCCAGGTGCCCATGGAATATTGATCTTATTCAAACGAACTAACAGTACTTATTGTGTTTAGTGTCAATCTCGTATGATGAGATGGAACTTATTTGTAAGGTTCTATCAGTGTAATGTATCAATGATTTGCTTCTTCAAGTGTTAGGAAAATATCAGATGTTTTTGGAAGCCGGGCTTCAGGTTAACTGTTCAGAGAACAAAGACAACTTGATGAACTGTGGCTGTTTGTGTCTCTGGACAACAGCTGACCACTGACCTGTGCGTGATACTTTAATCAGCTGTTAATCAGACATTCTAACACCTCTCTGTGCTCCAGCAGATACAACAACACTGCCCTCCACACTGTCTAGCGTACTGTCTAACTTACTATCTAACGTTCTGTCTAACTTACTGTCTAACATACTGTCTAACGTACTGTCTAACGTTCTGTCTAACGTACTGTCTAACGTACTGTCTAACGTTCTGTCTAACGTACTGTCTAACGTACTGTCTATCATACTGTCTATCATACTGTCTAGCGTACTGTCTAACGTTCTGTCTAACGTACTGTCTAACGTACAGTAATATAGGTGGATAATGCTATAAGTGTAGTGATAGCTAGGTGGATAAAATGCCATACAGTGTGGTCGGATTTACTCCTTGGAATATTTCTATGATAGAATATTGTAATTCAGGTAATTAACGGTGTGTGAAATTTATACATGGTTTACTGTATGTGGAAACACTACTAGAGGATTGATGCATTACTCATTAACTAGTCAGTTTTATAGTGTAATAGTTGTTTGTGCCAATTTCATTGTCATGCATCATTCATTATATAGCATTATATATGTTTGTAAATGTTTTTAAATATTTCAACATGCAAGGTTATGAAATATCTAACTGGATTGATGTATAACTCAGTAACTAGTCGGTTTAATAGTGTAATAGTTGGGGGTTATAGTTTCTTTCCACTTATAAGCCAGAGCTCATTTATGCCAGAATTTAATTGTAGTGCACTGGTTCATTATACGGCAATGTTTATGTTTCGAAATATTTCAACATTAAAGTCATTAACTAGTCAGTTTTATAGTGTAATAGTTAGTGATAGTTGGTTTCCACCTAGAAGCACGATATACCAGAACTTGTTTGTGCCATAATTTCTTTGTAGTGCATCGGTTTCATTATTAAGCAATTTTTGTTTGTTTATAAATATTTCATTGCTCGAGGTCATGGAGCATCATAACTTTGCACGTCCAATACGGGATCAATATTGTACAGAAGTTTAATATTGCTAACTGTTGGTACCTTGTGAATGGTGATCAATGCACTTGTGGTATATAGCCATAATGTGTATACCTGATACACCTGGCGTACTGGTAGTTGACACTGTACGCAGTGAGTCATCCCACATAGTAGACTTTGTTGGTCAATTTCCAGCAACACTGACAGTAATTGACATCAAAGTGATCAACATCACAGTGAGTCCTCCTTGCATTTGTTACATGTTGAAAATATAATGTAGCTTGGTAAATTTGATCTGAAATTTGAGATATCTTGGGAGTATTTGTTGCAAGGAATCGATGTTGAATATGTAACTTGGTACATTTGGTCTACAATTTGACCTGGCACATTTGGTCTATAATTTGACCTCTCTGTTGATAGAAGTCATGTTTGTTACATAGCTCCAGTGGCATTCTATGTTCATCAAAGACCATTATTGAAAAATTGTGATGAAAAGATGAAGGAATTCATTATTTAATTATTTCCCACTATCATAGCATCAGTGTTGTAGGATTTAATTAATCATGCATGTCTGAATATAGCTTAAGATGGAGATGATATTTGTGAGACATTTTGCGTGATATTTTTTACTTTCCTAGTTGTGGACAGAATGATGCATCAAATCAAGGATATCTTTTCCCCTATTATCAATATGTCATTTCTGACATTTATAGCATTCACCAACTTGATAAATATACGCTAAACATTGGATGGTGGTGTTATGACAGTAAGTAAGCCTGTTTTCTACCAGGTGAGACTGATTCTTGGTTCTATTTGTTTTCTCATTTTAATTTCAAATCCAGCTGTTAGTCTGCCATTATGTACTGTGCATTGAGGCTATTATAGAGTTTCATGGCTGGTACTATAAAAAAAAATACGCCATTTCGCTGTCATATTCTTACCAGTTGGCTGACAAATTCTACAATATTGACTGGATACAATTCATCCTGTATGTTAATTTCAATATTATTATACTATTATGTAATTTCAATATTATTATACTATTATGTAATTTCAATATTATTACCGTATATAGTGGGGTATAAGCCCAGGTGGCTCACTTCATACAATAATGGATAATAAGGTACTGTGGCTTATACCACAAGAAGATCCCAACTTAATGCCGTAATATTTACCGATCGAAAACAGGACCACTCGATTTACGGCCACCATATTGAATGTTATCAATCTATCGTATTATGTAATTTCAATATTATTATACTATTATGTAATTTCAATATTATACTATTATGTGATTTCAATATTATCATACAATTATGTAATTTCAATATTATAATATTATTTTATAATTTATTTTTCTATTTATGCCACACGGACCCAATGCTGAGATGGTCACATTATTCCTGACCATGACTATTCCAACTGACTACAAACTTCCTGTCTGTCTGACCTTGAGGTCATGTTGAAGTGATGCAGGCAGACCCTGTTGTTCTTGTTATGCATCACATTCGTAGTGATTACCCAACATGCCACTGTGTTGGCTTAATCTTGTGGCGAGGGCTGCGATATATTTTTATCATGAGGCGAGGAAGGTGTAAATAAACAAATCCTGGATGGACCCCCCCCCCCCCGTAATGTCTATTTGGTTCTGCAATATTTGTGTCCAATTTTCGAGTGTGAAGTTGTAATTTGCAAATGGAAGATTTGTTGATGAAGTAGTTCTAAATAATGATGTGAACGTTTGTAATTCATATACTGATATATGGACGACGAATACAACAAACATGTAAGAAAATAAATATCTTGACAACATGCAATCTTTACATCTTGAAGATACAGTCGACGTCATTTGTTCACACAACACACCAGCTGAAAATAGTAAAAGTAGTCCTACCAATATATGGTGCAAAAGTGATATTTCACTAGTCAGATAACTTATAACAGTCTAATAATTATATTCATCAATTATATTTTCTGTCAACTGACCATTCATAATGTCCAATATTATTATTTTTATATTGGACCAGACCTACTAGCCAAAATATCAAATACTATGTATTTTTATTTTAGACCACCCAAGCCAAAATGATCACAGAAAAATCCATAAACCAGGGAATCGAATAACTATGGCCTAAAGTAGATTGTAGATTGTACATTTTGCATATTGCCTCTGCTCGAATTTCAAGATTGTAGCCCTTGTATTATTGTGCCTAGTACGGCCAATACAATGAAGATGAGACATTATGTACTATTTTGAATACTAGTATGTGCAGATTTATTTTTTGTCACAGGCAGTTTTTTTAAGTGTCATTCTGGTGCTTGCAAGACAAGACATTATATATGGCCAGTTTGTCCTTTTGTACATAACAAATCCTAGGAGTTGTTTGATCTTTTATGAGATGTTTGGTCACAACTTAACAAAAACTCGTGAAATATCAATTTGTCAGTGATTCTGTTTCTTGTTCAGACAATTCTTGCAAATAGCATTTGGATTTCTGTCTATGATGATACATGTTTGTGTCTGGATAACCCCAAAATTGATCCATTTTCTTTGTTGTGATGTTACATATTTTTTACGTTTTCTATCCGATTTATAATGTGTATGCATATTATATAGATGAAGATTTCCATAGATACAAATGGACACATCTTCCACTTAAAAGTGACAGTTTGTGTGACTAAGTAGTGACTTCCCAATTAGTGCCCTGTCTCAACTCGTATTGCGTATTGTGCCAAGTGACATAATATCTTCAATTTGTTATTGGTCTTCTCAGAGTTGACAGCCTCTCTGCACTTTTCCTGAAAGTAAATATAAACCACACGCCCAAAATGGCAGTTAAGTCAAATTTTCAGTCGAGAGATTGTTTGCCGAGAAATGAGAAGATTGGCAGTGATTTGCTGTGAACAAACAGTTTATCGGTAGCCCCCGTCCTGGGTCCAGTTAGATTCTCCACCGTACGGCAAAGTTGGTTTTTCCGAGGTAGGTGGGGGGAGTCTGTTGCATTCGGATCAGACCCGACATTCTCGTCCACTTGCGAGACCGAACACTCTCATCAGTAGACAGTCTGACACGACTTGGCACGGACTCCGCTCGCTGTACGGAGACGGTGGTGATACGCGAAACGTTGGATTTACTTTCTTTACGCGATGTGAAGTTCTAAAGTACACGTGACCAGGGAAACTCTCGTTTTGGTGTTGGAAATCTCATTTCTGGTTGTTCCTGAGTTCCGATGTAACAGGGTTGCGGACTGAGGTCAGAGAGGTGAGTTAATTGCGCTGTGGCTATCGAGAACAGAAATAATGCAATGATTTAGCACTAAAACCAACTTGTGTCAACATTCATTGGGAGGACGGAACACATTGGGTATTACTTTATTACCATTTAGTCCACCATCGACAAATAAACAAGATACTTGCCAGAACTGAAAGTAGTTCTGGTTCAATATTTTTATGTATTCAGGCATTTTGTTATTCCCTGGTAAAACTATGACTTTGTATTGAAGTCGGTCTCATTTTACGTCTGTCGTGACATGAGCAGCTTCACATGGCTGTACGTAGATTGAAGGTGATGCAGACTAGAACAATGGCCACCATCCCCTGTCTTGACTCACAGTGTACCCAGCTTGTGGACCGAACCCTTTCTATTCATTCAAATACCCACGTTTACTTTAAATCTTTCACTTACACCTGTATTAGGAATATTTACCATGTTTCAAGTTTGAGTTGATTAAAGTTACATTGTGCCTCGAGGTTTGACATGTATCGTTTCTATGTAGGACACTAGACATTCTATTTATGATGGACGTTCAATTAGTTCCATATTTTGTATGAAACATATTTTTACCTCTATTAGATTCAGCAAAATACATGTTGGCCAAATCTTCTACTTTCTACATATTAATTTGAATTGTTTTTGTTATTTATCTGAATTAACCTATATGTATGTTTTTGATGGTCGTATTCTATAGTATCAAGAGAATCATGATGATCGTGAGAATTTGTGATGCATTCAAGCCTTTTTACTGGTAGATTTCATGTAGTTGTGTGCATGTGTATCGAGATATAGTCAACTCACATTGAAATCAAATGCGAATACAAAGTATAATACTAAATTCACTTCCATTTATGATGTTCTCGGTGTAGATATTCCATTGTAATGTTTAAATTAACACAGTAAATTACGTTCAAATCCTTGTGCTTGACCCCCTCATACATTACACCCAGAACATCCATGAGTGGTATCACTTTATTCAGTGGTGCTCGCAGGTTTACTGCAACATTCGGCATTATGGATGTTGCGGGTTTCCTCCTGCCCTAAACTGACAAGTCATGATATAAGTGAAAGAATCTTGAAAGCGACTCTAAACCCCAATACAAAAAACAAAACAAACAAAAAATGTAAAACTCTTTTGTGTTTTTCAGCAAATAATCAAAATCATGATAATGCTGTATAATATGTTTTGGTGACATTGTTGAATGAATTATGGTTTTCAAAATCATGTTTTCAATTTAATTATAATAATAATTAACTATTAGTGAACAAACATTGAAAGTGGCTCTAAACCCCAAGAAAGTAAAACAAATTAATTTAACTATTCCTTCTCCTCCTTTAATACATTCAAAGAAAAAAATCAATCGAAACAAGTAATTAAATTGGAATGGCCTCACTGTCGATTTGCAGACAAGGTTGTCAGTTGTAACATTGCTGTGATTGGTGTTTCCCCAGATTACGGCGCGACTTCAACGAGTCCCTCAGCAAGGAAAAGGTTAAGCTGTCCGTTAATGACTTCATCATTAAGGCATCGGCTCTGGCCTGCAGGAAAGTGCCAGAAGCCAATTCCTCATGGCAGGAGTCCTTTATACGACAGTGAGTAGTGCAGCTTTAAATCAGCTCCTTACAGTGAGCAGGAGGACTCTATGGCTTCTAGGGAGATCATATTTAAAGTGTCTCTTCACGAGACACCGAATTTTGTGTTTTAAACAATTACCAGGAACCTTAATGGAATGGAATCTTAAAGCGACTCTATACTCAAGTCATCCACTTGATCAACCACTTTAATCATGACATATTTTATTCAATATTTGATCAAATTAATATTGTTTTTTTATCAGAAAGAAATAAAATGCATTACTTATTAATTCATAGTCAACCATTACTCAGCTTACTGGTCTAAATTGTTCAAGAGCTGTTGACAGTATTTAAAGAAAATGTTGATTGAAATGTTGCTATGGTTACCTCTTGTTTCAGATATAATTCAGTTGATGTTAATGTTGCTGTAGCTACTGATGACGGATTGATTACACCCATAGTATTTAGAGCTGACATCAAGGTAAGGACTGTGAAATATCCCACTATATACATAGATTAATACATTCACTATTGTGGCATATTGATTTTACGACACGAGTGATTCCAAAGTTAATATTTTTATCGCTCTCGCTAGGAAATATTTTTTATTATCCAACGGTGTTAAATTTTTTTATCCAACTTTTGAACGGAAATTCAAACAACTCAAACGTATTCTCATGTGGAAGTCAAATAGGGAGTTGCGGATGAATACATCTCACCACCGCTCCGACTGTACCAACCAATGACAGGCGTGGGAAAATTGTAATGCAAGCCATGTAACCAGCCAATGAAAATCGTTCCAGGTATTATGCACTACTGTGCAAGATATGATATTTATTTCATGAGTTGTCTTGAATGCAATGTCGGATAAATATATTTATCTATCTGTATTGACTTTGGAGGGTTCTGGGTTAGTTCAAGTAGCATTTGTTTTGTTCAAGAAAGGGTCGTACCTGTACGCCTGGCGTAAATCGAGGTCTACATCACTTCCTGCTATAGTAAAAGAATGGCATATGCCATGATTTAGGCACTAACTACAGTACAACCCTTTCGTGAATCACAATCCTGATGCATATTAAATTAATATAGAAGTGTATTCAGAATAATGGTATAGGAGACTACTATGAAATGTTCAAATGTTCTAGATGGTTACGTAATGTAATAACATAAATACAAGTATATCTTTATTTCCAGGGTCTGACTGAGATTAATCAGAATGTAATCAGTCTGGCAGCCAGGGCGCGGGAAGGCAAACTACAACCTCATGAATTCCAGGTTGGCAAAGTCTCTATTTCAGGCATAGCAATTTTCTATGGTCGATTTATTTGCTCTGGATGTTGCTTGGGGCCTGCAGCCCCCAGACCCAGGGCTTGTTTTCTGCACAAATCTTAATGTTTTGTCTGTTGCCATGTCTGCTATTTATATAATTTGTGAATTCAAAATGTTTATGATGTTAAAAAGAATTAAATCAGTTAACAATGGCATAAGATATATATGAAGTAGTTTCATGTCGTATTTACTGAAAGTATTATCGTATTAGAAACTGATGTAAAATTATTATCACTATTCACTGTTTGTGTTTTCTTTCTTCACAGGGCGGGACTTTTACTATTTCCAACTTAGGCATGTTTGGTATTAAACATTTCTCAGCCGTCATCAACCCCCCTCAGGTTGGCACTTTCTTGGTTTTAAACTGTTAATTTATTTACGGTACTGATTCTAATACTTTTACAAATTTCCAACTGACAGTAGTCAGAAGGACTCCAGCATACAAATTATTTATGTTTTATTTTCTGGAAATGTTATCAACATTCTTGTAGGGGTGGGTAGTAGTGGAATGGTAGAATGTTGGACCGGAACCAAAGGCCCCGGGTTCAAATCCTGTCCCGGGAGCCCGGCATCAATGGTCACGAAAGTTCCCTTTGTGATTTGATCATGATAGGATGGGCTGTCAGTACCATGGCAATACAGTTATCATCCTTAGTCTGTCAGTACCACCCAGTGCTTGCAAGTTTACTGTAACAATCAGTGCTACGAATGTTGGGTTTTTCTCCTGCCCTGAACTGACAAGCTGTGATATGTGAAAGAATCTTGAAAGTGGTTCTAAACTACAGTAGGGTGGATAACTCTCCCTGCTCAATCGGTCAACATAACTGCTGTATAAGGCACCTCTGGTTGCCACCAGTATGCTGCAGGTTAAAGTAAATAAACTACTGATATAAGTGATTTTCGGGTTATAAAAATTTGGATAATTTACAAGGTTCGAGCATCTTTATGTACTTTTCTGAACATCTTCTGTATTTTTCTTATAGAAATAACAAATTTTCCAATTTATCTATAATTTTTGTTTATTCATTTTGCTTTTAGGCTTGCATTTTAGCAGTTGGTGGTGCAGACAAGAAACTTATTGTGGATGATAATTCTAAAAATGGGTAAGATATCATTCATGTACTTTTTGAACTTTATTTATGCTAATTTTCATGTAACAGACATTTCTGTGACAAATCTCAATAATACAGAGTCTGTCATTTTCCATCGTTCTGTATGGGTGAAAATTCCTGCTGTGACGTAAAACAAATATTCACATTCACTGTCATTTTCCAGATCATGGTTCTCCTCTGCTAAATGGTGTTAACTCTAAGGTAACCTAACTCCAGCCTTAGCCGTAGCTATGCTATTGTTGGAGTTAAAGTTACATTAGAGGTACACTATTTTGTACAGGAGAGACTAGGCCCGGAGATTACGAAACCTTTTTGAGTACGATTTCATGCTCAAGCTAAAATTTTGAACAAAACTTTGAGTTGAGCATGAAATTGTACTAAATATATTTCATAATCTCGGGGCCTGGCTTGAAAATCTCTAAGTGAAGTTTAAGGACAATCCTTGTTCACCCATTTTTCAAAAGCCTACTTGAGTAGCTATTCTGGATATTTGCGCAATATGAATTTGTATAAAAGTAATAATACTAATACTAATAATGCAATAATGCCCTATAAATTTGTATAATAATAATAGTAAAAATAATAATAATAATGGGGAGGGTGCTAGTGTAATGGTTGAACATTTGACTTCAGAGCTAAAGGTTCCAGGTTTAAATCCTGCCCGGGGAGCCCGGCATCAATGTTCGCGAAAATTACCTTTCCGATGTGATATTGATAGGATGCACGGTCTGTAGAGTGGCAATGCAGTTATCATCCTTGGTCTGCCAGTACCAGCCGGTGCTCGCAGGTTTACTACAATATTCAGCGCTACGATTGTTGCGGTTTTCTTCCTGCCCTAAACTGACAAGCCATGATATAAGTGAAAGAATCTTGAAAGAGTCTCTAAACCTCTATTCAAAGTAAAAAATAAAAAATAATTTAAAATAATTTTTTTTTCTTTTTTTTTCTCTCCATTTACCAGACAAAATACATGGTCTATTGTGTCATTATTTTGCAGTTACCGGGCGGCCAGCGTGATGTCGGTGACATTGAGCTGTGACCACCGAGTGGTGGATGGTGCTGTAGGTGCCCAGTGGTTGGCGGAATTTAGGAAACTCATGGAAAGCCCAGAAAATATGTTGTTATAGCAACGTCGTCTTACGAAACTCTGAAACTCAAACAAAGTGCTATATCCATAACTGAGAACTGGTTGGCTTCAGCAGTGTGGAAGGAAAGAAAACCCAAATCAACATGACAAACTGGCTGTTTTTGTGTTATCCTAGGAAAATTTGAATCATGCTAGTGGATTTGTTTTAGATTGTGTAATAATAATCTATTAGGATGTATTTTGATGGAGATTTTACTTATCTTCAGTGATTTTACTTCTTGGATTCATGACATGTCACTGACATCCAGAGAGCGATATATTATGGTATGGTGTTAATAGTATGATGTCCTGATGGTTGCTTCAGGATCCCATCTACTTGTGTTTAACCAGCTGCTGCCAGTGTCTCACGGAGATGAATGTCCAGTAAGATGTAGAATCCGGTCTTCAAAAGTTACTTCATATTTCACACCATCCTTTTGTTTTCACTTGATAAAATGTTGTTGTTAGTGGCACTGCAATGTTTTGTAAGTCCTGTGCTTTTTACTCCATGTAAATTGAAGTAAATCTATTTATGACAGTGTACGTGTGTCATCCTCAATACACAAACTCTGTGACAAATGTTTCATATGCTACATCTCTTGATCTCTTGACATGGAACAGTATCATTATCTGAAACCCTGTTCTAAGGAGAGTATGATGACACATTTTGTAAAAATAGTCTAAATATATAGACCTATCCAAGTCTAAATATTAAATACTAAATGTGGAAATGCATTAGCCAGGGGACAACACTATCTCACATATGTCATGTCAACAATATACAGGAGAACTAAGAGCAGATCTCTGATTGGCTCACTCTACCAGGCCTGCTAATATTTATTAATTGTTTGTCATGGGGCCACTATTTCCCAAGGCTAATACAGGGATGGAACTTAACTTTAAAACGTACTCGCCCAAATAATGATATCGATAACAAAACAAGAAATTTTTACTTGCCCGTAGGATACCTTTTACATTAGGAGAAATGGGTTGGGCTGCCGGGCGAGTGTTTAGTTCTATCCCTGCCAGTAGTGTATCTTTTAGGAGGCACAGGGCCTAGGTTTTAAAGGATTTCTGTTTGCTACAGTATTAAACCATTCATGATGTGTACATGTCATTTTTCGCAAACTTTTATCCAATTTGGCAGTTTGTATGTTGTAAAATGAATTGAGGAAAATTTTGAATTTGAAATACCATGAAAAGTTTTGTTGATCAAATTGCCATGTTTACGTGTATTTCTCTGTATATTAGAATCCGGTGTGTATGTTGTTTTTGTTAATAATATATTGTAGCGAGTCCAGCCAATCTTATCACCTAGTACAGCTGTGGTGAGTGCATGTATCCTTGCGATCAAAAGTGATTCTGAAATAAAATGACAGTCTGATACAATAAAATTGCATTGTTAGCTCAATAAATTTGATAGAAATGACAAGTTTACTTGTGCTACTGATAGACCATTGCTTGAAATAGGAAGTTCCTTAATGGGAGGTTTAAAGATTAAAAAAAAGTAGAATGTGTATTGGGGGTTAAGTAGAATACAATTATATAATGAGAGCTATATAATATAAATACACTATTTATTGTTTTATATTTATAATAGTATTCCATCATTGTAGGTGGTATATTTTATATGACCCCATTTGTTTTGTTTGCATATCTTGTTAGTTTGTCATCACCATTGATCCTCTACAATATATTGAATACCTCTTTTAGTGTGACTAGATGAATATCTCTCGTAAGCGATGCATAGTAGAGGGACCCAGCACATAATTGCTGTAGTTAATAAACAGATTACCATTTGTACCAAGATATCCTGAGAATAATAATAATAATAATAATAATAATAATAATAATAATAATAATAATAAGTACTCCACTTATAATAGTAGCGAATGTAGAAATTAACCCAACCTGTCGAAATACTCGGACCTGTTTAATATTCAGTACATTGAGGAGACTATTTGAAAATACCCTTCGATGTTATATAACTGGGCTTTTGGTCTTATTTTTGATAACAACAAATTGTTCCTCTGTATATAGTCACCATGGAGATGGTTGTGAAGTTTGTTGGAACAAAATGATTCACAAAATGATTCCATACTCCTTGACAAATGTTAAGCATTATTGTTAAGATTCAGATTTTGTCTTGGAATTCTGAAATGATAACAAACAGTTCTATGGTAAATCGCATAGGAATGTGCTTTTAAAGAATTATGTCTTTTGGAAATTCAGTAAAACTCAAATAGTGCTAATTGTACATGTATTCAATAATTTAAAAATATTTCCTGACTTTAAAAGAAGTTAGAAAGGGAAGTACAGGTCACAGTTATAGCTTAATCCTTTTGTCCTTTCTCCTTTTTCATGACTAATTTTCTATTACTCTAAAACTTGGCTACAGCTTTCTGGTATAGTGGTTAGCTGTTGTTTAGTGTTAAGAGAAAGTGCTCTATAGTTTGTGTGAACGAGTGGTACATTATAAACTCACTGTACCATCAAACTATTGCCCGTGTGATGTACATCAATACTATTGAATTCAGGAATAAAAATAATAAAACATTTTTGCATGTGTTTCGAAATCAAGATTGGTTTCTAAATCGCCCACTATTTCATAGTGCATTCAACACACTGAGGCTGTCTGAACATATCTTTAGTGATATGTAATTGGGCGTTTGGTTGTTGTTTTTGACTTCAAAGGATTGATGTTCTGTCTATAGTTGCCATATTTCATTGTGCAATCACAGGACATTCTGTAGAATGTTTTAGAATTCTTCAGAATCCTGTGGTACAACATACAATGGTACATAAGAATGAACACATTATTCTACTATGGTAATAGTACACATGGTCTGGATTACAGAAGTTCCGAGGCTCGAATCCCAATGCAACGAGGAGCATGACATCGAACTCAAATTTATTTTTCTTAACCTCATGGTCGAGCAATGTCATTGGGATGTTCCAGGCACAATGATCTGTGGAAGTTGTCTCACTGGTAGTGATATTTATCATATAATGGAAACTTGAATATGGACATTATTAATACTGTTTTTGCCATTTGTTTCTAAATAATATGTTGAATTTTGCCAAATATTATGTGCATACATAAAAAGTAATATAGTATTAATTAAAATGATACCAATATACCTTGAAATAGCCAGTAATAAGAGTGCAATTCAAGTAAGTTTATGAAAACAAGGCAGTATACAGTTATTTCGTGTATCATGCTACTTTGCCTGCAACCCGGTCACGTGGGCTACCGCTATGCTGCACACTGACCCTGGCAATGGCTGTCGAATGGCAGCTTGTGATGCAGTTCAAACATGGCGACAATGAGTAGTTATTTTACCGCGTGGGCTTACTGAGAATGGACGAAGGTATTCGAGCGGCACCACACAACTAAAAAATATGCCATTAATACAGTACATATATACATTTTTTAATCATTAACAATTATCTACCGAGTTTAGAAGCAACTTGTAGGAGTAATGGCGGACGGCTGTTCGCAAAATGTAAAC